>JAODAL010017667.1:0-77023 GCA_025379985.1 Phyllomedusa bahiana
ATACAAAAAGGCTCTGGTCCCCTCATCCTCCTCCATCACTGCCGGGACCTGCTGCTGCAGAGAATCTAATGCTTGTTCCAGTTTAAATATGACCACAGTGGTCATGCTGACAATGCCTTCATCCTGAATGACCATTTTGGTTGCGTCTTCAAAACTGTCAAGGATGTTGCAGAGATCCTTCACCTGCCTCCACTCTCTATGGCTCAACACCATGAGGTCCGCACCACTGCTTATCAGGCCATGCAAGACTCCATACTGCATAATGGCATTATGCTGCTGCCACAATGGCTGGAGAATGTGGAGGGTGGAATTCTAGCGTGTTGCCACATTACTATGAGACGGTTGACGGGGAGGCCCAGATCACGCTGCAACACTGCCAGTCGTGCCGAAGCAGGGTGCAAACGCCGGAAGTGTGAGCTAAGACCTCAAACTTTCCTCAGCAGACTATTAAGACCTGGGTAGCACTTGAGAAATTTCTGCACAACCAGGTTCAGGACATGTGCCAGGCAAGGGATGTGCATAAATCTACTGATCTTAAGGACAGCAAAGAGATTTCTCCCATTGTCGCACACCTCATTGCCTGCCGCCAGGTTCTTAGCACCCAGACACTGGTCGGTCTGAGTGTTCAGAGCCTTCCACAGCTCTTGGACTGTGTGTTGACGGTCTCAAAGACACATTCATTTCAGAAAGGCCTGGTTTCTCTGATGTGATTCGTCAAGGTTGTGAATCTGGACTCTGCACCATCCCAGCAGTGTGGAAGAATGTCCACCGAGCCCGAGACCCATCATCCCCAGAGGCACGGTCATCCACCCAACTCACTCAGTGAGCAGTAAGTGAGATGTAACGCCCTTGACCATGCTTACTAGTCCATGTGTCTGTAGTCAGATGGACTTTGGTGGACTCAGATGAGGCCAACGCGCTGGAGGCAGTGACAACTTTTCTGGCAAACAAATGCCTGCTCGGCATCTGATATTGGGAGCATGCCAGAGCCATGACGTGGTGAAACCCTTCTGTGTCCACCAGGCAACATTTCCAAGGCCAACAGCCTGGCAATGCCAACATTCAGGCTTTTGGCTTTGGGATGGCTGGCGTGAAAGTGTTTCTTCTGCTCCCACACCTGGTACACAGAAGGATGGCTGATAGACTGGCTGCTGTATGGCGTGTAGGTCAGACTGGTGGAAGGGGAAGATGTAGACTGTGTTGCTGGTGGTGAGAATCGGCCGACAGTGTCTGGGACTAGGGATGGTGCTTGCCGATGCTGCTCCAGCACATCAGCAGCCTAGTACTGCTTGGGCTTGGAAGTGGTGGAGACAGTTGATGTCACGGTGGTTGGAAGCCCAGGACCTGTGTGGCCTTTTTCTACAAGTGATACTTTCACAGCAATTCATGTTTTCCATGCATGTGCCTGTTCATGCTGGTGGTTGTTAAATTCTTTAGATTTTTTCCTCTACTGATGCATTGAAAGCAAAGGCGGCATATGACATCGGTAGGCAAATCTGAGGCTTGATCAAAAAAGGCCCATGCTTCACTGGTCCTGAGCCTCTACGATTGTGAAAAACCAGTGGGGTGTTCCCGATCCCCAACATTTCCCCAGGTGGGGATTAAGTCAGGGATTTTGTTGTCCCCCTCTCCCTTTCCGGGGCTGGACCCCCCGAACTACTCCATCACCTCCCCCCTCCCCACTGAGGGCGCTCACCAGCTTCCTGCTAAAAAGACCATGTTGGACCCCAAAGTCATCATCACAGGTGATTCCCTCCACAGTCTACCTAAAACGGGGGCTAGAAGCCACGGGCCACTGCGGGGCACCACGACCATTTGATATTTGGTTTTCAGTTGCACTGAATGATGAAATGAATTGTGCCTTGACTGAAGAAGAGGAGGTAAAACTGCTGGATGCAGGTTGTGTTAACCACTGAAGAACAAAGTGGTGACACTCTTCAGTAATGAGACGCACAAAAACCGACAGGCGATTACAGGCCTAACGGCCCTGCGACTAATTACTCGTTGGTCTTCGGGACACGGGAAGGAGTGCCTTGATGTACCCTAACTCCACGACCCTACCCCCTTTTTCTTGCTAATTATCACCTCTAGTTCGCTCCATGTTCAAAAATATAAACAAAACAGAACTTTAGTGTAATCCAAAAAAGATGCTGCTAGCAAACACTAGTATAAATAGATTTATTTCAAGAAATTCTCTTTTAAAAAGGTCACTTATTCAACAACCCTTGTCAGCAACCCTGCAAAAATGAACTTTGGTGTTAAAACCAAAAAAAGGGGCGCTAGCAAATATATATAAAAAGATTTCTTTACTAGAATATCTCTGTGAAAGTGCCTTATTTACCCAAAAACCCTCGTTGCAACTGCAAAAAAACTGATTCCCTAAGCTAGCTGTCCCCCACCCCCCCCCCCCTTGACTAATCCAACTAGCAGCTTTTCCTGTGTGAAATTGCTATTAAATGTTTTTTCTGCCTGCTGGCAAACCAGCACACAGAACAGAGCCAAGGTGGAATTTGGCGTTTTTCAACAGGAAAAGAAAAAAAATACAGGACATACAACAAAAGAAATGGTCAAAATGATTTTAGCAGTCAATGAGATCCCTGCCCTCTCAATGGTGAGGTTTTGGACCCCCCACTCTGTGATTGACTGGCTGCCAAAAGTGAAGGAAGTAGCTGAAAAAGGCACTGAACGCTGGACCCGAGTCCGAACATTTTACAGAATTTGCGACAAACTGCTCTGCTCGGCAAAATAAGCAAAGTTCGGGCTGAATTTTACTTTTGCCACACGGTTCGGCTCAACACTACACATAACTTATTTTACAGACAGCTATGCTTTGTGTGGACTGGATGGGTTGTTACCAACATCTGGTGAGAATTTCAAGTCAATAGCACCTTCAGAAGTATATTTTCTTAGAAAATTGGTGACATGTTCAATACTTTTTTTCACCCGCTGACAGAGCTTATATATCTATAGGTATAGGTTTCATTATAAAGTCATATCCAGGAAAATTCCTAAATGCTGTGCTAAAAAATGTGCAAAAGAGAAAAAAACTGTGGAATACCGACTGGTGTTAGTACATTGTCGTGTGGACACAGCATTATTTGTGTAGGGTTTTTTTTGTGTGTATTGTATGCACATTCATTTTTCTTTTAAATATTTTTTATTTTATTTTAATTTTTGTACACATTTTTTACTTTTTTAAATCCCAATAAGGGATAACTATTTCACACTTTTTTTTACACTTAGTAATGCATAATGCATACATTAGTAATGCGAATGCATACCTCCCAACTTTTAGAGACTGCAAAGAGGGACACATCAGGCCATGCCTCTAACCATGCCCAAAGACATGACATCACACCAAGACACGCCTCTAACCATGCCAAAACACATACATGCCAACTTTTTAGACATCCAAAAGGGGACACATTTTCAGGATTGCTTTGTATCCAATGATGAAATATTAAGTAAGTTATTATGTAATATACAGCTAGGAAGCAATCACATGCTTTTTAATGCAAAATAGTTTATTGATTCAACTCTATTTCCTAAATGAAAAAGAGGAACATTTATAGAGCTAAGAGGGACAAGGGTTAAAAACAGGGACTATCCCTCCAAAATACGGACACTTGGGAGATAAGCTAAGTATTAGCATATTACTATGCTAATGTGTGACATATAAAATTACTTTTATATGTTTCTTTTGGAGTAATGGATTTTTCCTGGCAGAATGGCCTTTCAGCCCATGTTGATACAGTACTCGTTTCACAGTGGATAATTACACAATCTTACCAGCTTCCGCCAGCATCTTCACAAGGTCTTTTGCTTTTGTCCTTGGATTGATATGCACGTCGGACCAAAACACATTAATCTCTGAGACACAGAACCCATCTCCTTCCTGAGCGGTATGATGGCCGGACATTCCCATCTTGTTTGTAGTTGGATATAATAGTTTGTACAGATGAACGAGGCACCTTCAGGTATCTGGAAATTGCACCCAAAGATGAACCAGACTTGTGCAAGTCCACAATTCTCTTGCTGTATCTTGGCTGATTTCTTTCGACTTTCCCATGATGTTACACACAGAAGCAGTGTGTTTCTGGTGTAATTTAAAATACATCCACAGTTATGTCTCTAACTTTGCAGAAAATAATAAAAATACCTCTCTCTCATTGTTCTGGCATTTGACAAATATAAGTAATTTTGGTAATCCTAATTTACCTAAAACGGGTAAGGTTTATTCTGGGTTTCATGTCAGATAGGAGAAACAAACATTTCAATTTTGTTTTTATATAGTGCATGTAAACTTCTGGTTTCAACTATATATATTGTATAGATATATATTTATTTAAGATATTTATATGAAACATACATGTATATGATCGTAACATAGGACCAGTGATATATTACCGCTGGTCTCAAACCCTTAGCTACCGCATTCTACTATGGGAAAGACAGAAGGAGGGAGCTCCTTCTGTGTTTTCTTGGTGCAGCAGCGTTTATCATCGCTGCTGTGTGTACCTGACAGCCGGGAAGTGAGAATCACTGACACAAATCCCCTACGGGAAAAAGTGAAAAAAGGTGAAATAGTAAAAAAAAAAGTACACATAGTTGGTATCGCCGCGTGCATAATGACCTACCCTTTAAATATATTGTGTAAAAGTAATAAAAAATAAAAACTATCTAAAATTTATATTATTGCAATTGTACCGACCCACATTGTAAAGTTATTATGTCATTTATATCGCACGACGAATGCTAAAATTGAAGCCTAAAAAACAATGGCGGAACTGCATTCCACCCCCCCCCCCCATTTTCATGGCCCAATGCTAAAAAACTATGTTACACCTGTGCGTCCAAAATACACAATACGCCCCTAGATGAGATCCACGGGGATTGTTCAATCCAAAATGGGGCGACTTCTGGAAGGTTTCACCTGTTCTGGTACTTTGAGGGCTTTGCAAACGCGACAGGGCACCAAGCAAAATCTGTGTTCCAAAAGTCAAATAGTAAGTACTCTTTCCTTTGTACGCCCTGCCTTGCGCCCAAACAGCAGTTTACACCCACATATAGGGTATTGCTGAACTCGGAAGAAATTGTGCAACAAAATTTTCGGTGCTTTTTTCCCAGGATTCCTTGTAAAAATTAAACATTTTCAGCTAAAATTGCAGATTGTTGGAAAAAACATATCCAACAATCACATCCTAATGCTTAAAAATTTGTGAAACACCTGTGGGCTTGATAAACTCACTACACCCCTGGATATATGCCATAAGGGGTGTAGTTTCCAATATGGGTTCTTTAAGTTTTAGCAGCTTAGCGAGTCCGCAAACCTGAAATTGCGGCTAAATAAAATCGGATTGAAAATGAGACCCCAAAGTCCGGAGTGCTCCTTTAAATTTTGAGGCTTGTGGTTGAGCCAAATAGTGTATTAGGGCCACATATGGGATATCTCTGAAAATGGCAGAATCTGGGGAATCTATGTTGAGTTTTATTTACTTGGACACATCTACTGTGTTCCAGGGAATAATGGATAAAAATTGAAAATCTGAAAAAAAAGTAAAATTTTGTAATTTTACCTCCACTTTGCTTTCATTTCTGTGAAATACCTAATGGGTTAACAAATTCCTAAATGCTGTTTTAAATACTTTAAGATGTGTAGTTTCTTAAATGGAGTCATACATGAAGATATCTAACATACAGGCCCTGCAAAGCCATGTCAGAACTGGACTGGTACTTAAAAAAAATCTATGTTGCAAATTTTCTTGAAAATTGGAAAAATTACTACTAAATTTGTAAGCCTCCTAATGTCTTAAACAAAAAGAAAAATTTTAAAATTTTGATGTCAAATTAAAAGTGGGAAAAAATGGGGGGGTACTAAATTCTAAAAATATTTTGATTGGAATAAAAAGTCTTATACGCAGACATTTTTTAATGTTTTTTGTTTATTTTTTCACAAATAAAAAAAAGGGTTGGACCAAACTTTCCCTTTCAAAATTAAAGCATATGTGTCACAAAAAAAAACAATCTCTGAATCATAGAAAGGGAAAAGTGTCAAAATGTTATTTTTCACATAAAATCCTTCCCCGCAGATTTAAATAAAGGGGGCTCTTTTCAGGAAGGTCAAAAAATGGCCTCCGGCGGGAAGGGGTTAAAAAAATATATCCCCGGGGGGTAATGAGTATATTTGACCCCCCAGGTTTTTTTCACAAATTTTTTTTTTTAGCATTAGCTGGAAAATAAAAATTACAAATTTTTTTTCCAAAAATATCAGTTTTTGCCCCAAAAAAAACCCCCCAAAAATTTTTGACGCAAAATTTTTCCCGGGTTTTGGGAAAAACCTTTTTATGTGGGTGTAAAAATGGTTTGGCCAAAGCCAAAAAGCCCCAAACGGGGGTAAAAAGGGAGGGAGTGGGTATTTGGCTTTTTGGACACAGATTTTGGGGGGTACCATGCTGCCCTTTGGGAAAGCCCCCAAAGTACCAAAAAAAGGTGAAACCCTTTTCCCTAAAATCACAAAACCCTCTTTTGGGGTTTTAACACCCCTCATGAATCCCCAAACTCACTTTGGCGCACGGTGTTTCATAGTTTTTTTCGCAAATTGGGGCCCGGGAAAAAGAAAGGAAAAAATCGCAGTTCCGCCATTGAAATTTTTGGGGTCCCTTTTTTCAGAGTTCACCGAGCAGTTTAATGACCCGGATTAAATTTATTGTTCAAAAATTTCAAAAAAAATCAATTGGGGATATTTTTTTTTTATGCTTTACTACTTTACCCCAATAGAAAAAGCCCTTTTTAAAAAATTTGCCCTTTTTTGTCAGCATATCTGGCAGCCATAATTTAAAATTTTCCCGCATATGAATGCGGGTTAAAAAGTTTTTTTTTCTGCGGAAAGGGTTAACTTTTTTTCATTGGTAAACCCTTTTTTGGTTCATAGACACTTTGATCACTTTTTTTTAAATGAATTTTTGGGGGGGGGATAAACAAAATAAAAGCAATTCCGGGAGTGTATTTTTTATTTTTTACAGCCATCTCATGGGTAAAAAATTACAAGGGTTAAATTTACCCAAGAACCCGCTATTATGAAACAGCAATACCCCAAAATACATAAATATTAATTTCCCTATTTTTTTAAATCCTTTTAAAACAATAAAAACAAATTTTTTAAATAAAAGAAAACAAAATCTGAGAGCAATCATTTTCCCTTTTATTTTCTGTGGACAGAATGTGTAGGGGCGTGTTTTTTTTGTTGGGTGAGTTGACATTTTAAATTGGTACAATTTTTTTTGGGGGAAAAATATAGTGGGACCGTGACGGACCATTATTTGAGGGGAAATATATTTTCCCCCCAGAACTGGCCCTTATGGGGAAATTTTTGGAGTTACATGGACGGGAAAACCGCAGCCCTTTTCAGTAGCACAAAGTTACGAAAACATTTAGTGTTTTTTAGTGTTTGTATAAAATGGCTCCAAGCCGCTTATTCAGACTGGTTTTTTCCGGGTGGCCAAAGGAGGGGGTGGGGGGCCCGTCCCATGCACCAGGGGGCTGGGTTTCGGCCCTTTATAAACCCCTGTCGGCCTGTGTGTGCTCTGTGGGGAAAAGCTAAAGCCACTTTGGGTAATAGCAATGTTCTTTTATTTAGTTCCTTTTACAGGCCTCAGTGTTCTTTGTGTAGTGGGGGCCCGTTCTTTTTTAGGTGAGCTCACGAGCAGGTTTTTTTTTGTAGTTTAGCCTATTAAAGCTTATTTTTTTTTTTTTCAATTTAAAAAAACCCCCAGGCGAGTGGACCGGGATTTTCCCAGCAGGGGCCCCTTTTGAAGCCCAAAAATTACAATTATAATATATATATAAATATATATATAATATATATATATTTAAATATATATATATATATTAGCCTATATATATATATAGCCGGGGTTCAAAAAGATAGGCCTATAATATATATATATATAAAAATATAAAATATATTATTACACACACTACATGCCCCCCAAATTTTGGGGATTGCAAAGAGGGCTCACGGGGCCAGCCTCCAACCGACCCAAACACACCTTTAAACCAGGGCCAAAACCCCTACATATAATTTTTTTAGACGCTAAAAAGGGACACATTTTCGGTTGCTTTGTATCCAAATTATGAAAATTAAAGGGGGTTTTTTGCCACAACTAATTTCATACCTCCCATCCAGCTCTTCAGCTCGTGTGCTCAAAGGGAGCATGTGTGATTTGTTTGAATTGCATATAGGCCGCAGGATACATCACCATCCCTTCCCTCTCGTAGTCAAAAAAATCTGTTTATGTAAACTTTGTAGAGCTGGAGGAAAAGTTTTTACCCACAGCCAAATCCTAGGTTAAAACCTGCAGGAATCAAAACCTGTGGTTTTTTTTTTCTCCTTTCAATGACATACCTAATGAGGTTTCTTTTTTTTTTATTTGCTTTGACAAATTTTAAAAAAAAATACAGGGACGGGAGTGAGTGACAGACCTGGGGTTTTAACACCAGTAGCTGCCTGAAGGGAAATGATGCTGAGAAGCTGACCGGGGAGTGAGGACTCTCAGTCCGGGTCGTACCCCTGGAACAATCTAAACAATGGATCACTAAGAACGCTTAAACCAAAAGGGTGCATATTTTTAATAAAATGAATGGTGAAATTTTTTTATTTCTTTTGCAAGTTCCCACGTCAATTTTACTTCCCCGGAAAAACCCCTTTAAGTAATTGCTTGTATTATAGGGGGAAATCAACAGATACTTTTCAAACCAAGATAGTTTATTACAAAAAATCTATTTCCCAAATAAAAAGGGGGACATTATAGAGCTAAAGGGCAGGGTACAAGGGTTGAAAATAGGGACTGTCCCTCCAAAATATATATAAAATATTTAAATAGTTTCCGTCTTCTGAAAAGAGAGCCACATAACCCTGAAAAATCAACGGGACTTGCGCTAAAAAAGGGAGTCCCCTAAAGAAAACTATGGGTAAAACTTGTGATTAGATTACTTTTAAACGCGGACCTTTTTTCCTCTTTGTTGTATCTCATCTCATCCCCTTTCCAAAGAGTAGAAGTGGGGGGGTTTTTAAAGGCACAAAGGGTTAAGTAGGGCTGGTTTTTGTTGCAGTGACAATTTTATTAGCTTTATATCTTTTATATTGGGTTTTTTTCCCCTCCATGTATTTCTTAGGATGATTTTTTGTATGTTCCCCCTTTTTGGTGGGTCTAATCCAACCCCTATTACCTGACGTGGATTTTTTGTGTAATAACTGTGTATTGGATTCCCAATTAAGATATAATGCATTGGTTTCAAAACTGAAAGCTTTCAAATTTCGCTGAGGGGGAAACAAGGTCTTAATCTTTAAAGTTATTTTATAAAAAAGTAATTTCATAAACATGCAACACAAGTTATATATTTTTAACATGTTTCCACACTTTAACATCTAACTTTAATTTTGATATATATTCAAAGAAACTTTCTTTATCACTTTGGAAAACGCACAAGCAGCCGAATATGAATATAGATGGTTCAGTTACATACCTTTTTAAAAAAGCATACCTATTCCCCTTACACAAGTTTAAATTGCATTACATTCACAAGATAGAAAATCCTGCTAATACTGTATTTTGATAGTGTAATCAAGGGAATGAATGCTTTAAATGTTACAGGTGTCACTCCTATACAATTTTTCACTGTTAAGCTCCCATGTTAACTTGTCTATTGACTTGAAACTAAAAATTCCATACCTGTAATATACAAGAAACACGTGCATTATACTTTTATTATAAGCATTACAGCATATCCCCAAAATTACGACCACCCATTGATTAGGATGGAAATTTTCCCTTTTTTTAAAGGGGGGGTTTTAGTTCATATAAAATATAAACGGGAGGCTCCGGGTCCCCCATATAAATATTGAAAAAAAAATAAAAACCCCTTCTGCACTTCATTAAACATTGTGCTCTGGGGTTTCTGTTTACTGCATTTTCTTTTTGAGGGGCACATGCACTGCTTACACACTATTCAAAATATTGCTTCTGAAGAGGAAAAAAAAAAGTGAAAAAAATGAGGTCTCATAAAAAAAAAATACCCCAAAAATACTTTTTTCAAAAGGGGAAAAAAATATTTCACTAAAATATAACTTTTAATTAAATTTTTAAAAACGTCAAACAATTGACTCTCAAAGCACCTATGGAATCTAATTTCTTTGGTCCCAAGATCCCCGAAAAAAAGTACCCCCAGTTCCCAAAAAAGTTTCTTTACATACCCATGCTGAAAAGAAAAGGTTAATGGATCCCCCGGGCTATCTCCCCCTAATTTTTTAAGAATCCATAACTAGTGGGGGGGTGCGGGGCCCTAAAATTGCCCGAAGTCATTTATAGCTGGAAAATTAAAGCATGACCTCTCTGGCTAGAAAGCTAAGTTGTGTTTTTCCATTGCGTTTGGTATTTTATATATTCTTTTGTCTAACCTTGGGGTTTAGTCATTTGAAATAAAGATTAAAAATTTATATCTCTGGATTAGAGCCTTTTTCATTTTTTTTCTTTTTGATTGTTCAATTACTACTGCAAACTGACAATTAACAGACTCTCTAACAGAATTTTCCTGCCTTGCAAACTGTGTGGGTGCTAAAAAAAATATTGGGGTGGTAACCTTTTCCTTAAATTTTCCTTTTTGTCGTTCCTGTCTAGGTTTCATCAATACCCCGTTACAGGAATTGGAGAAAATATCAGGCCAGCCTGAAATTTTAAGGGATGGGCAAAGGGAAATATCACCAAAGGGGTCCTCTTGTAAACTTACCTTAGTAATACAGCTCATAGCCACAAGATCCCCCTCTGGGACATCCCATTCGGTGATCTGATGGAAGATTTTTAGCTTCAGGGGCAATTTCCTGGGGACAGTTGTCCCCCGGTTAAGAAAACAAAATTTTCCCCCCCCCCTACAAACCATGCTTTCAAGGGTTTGCAAATGCCAAAGGCCCATTTAAAAATGTCTCGCAGTGCTGGGCACAGCTCTTATTCACAAGCCCCAGGGGTCACCATAAACATTGTCAAAAGGGCCCTATTGAAAATTGTCAGTGTTCTGTCCCTAAATTTTGTAAAACGAGGAAGGAAATACTTTCATCTTATTCGTCATCTTTACCTCACAAGAAGCGTCCACATTGGCCCCCTAGGATGGCTTTGGACTTCCCCAAGACCTGTCAACCCGCCAGATAGCTCACACGACTCACAGTGGAAATAAGGAGTTTCCCCCCACCTCTTATCTTTTTGAAGATACCCGAAAAATTTTGGTTTTTAAGTTGCAACATTGAACAAATCCAGTAAGGGAATTTTTGGGTTTTTTTGGAAACAGGGTTAATTCCAAAAAATTATTTTGCTTTAATTTTTCACAAGAGCTCACTTTTGTTAAATAACTGCCCTTTTTTCTAAGTTTTTGCCCTAGTATCTGAATCCATGGGGCCATGCTTTTTTAAGGGAGCCCCCTAGCCCACTGGTTCCAACCCGCACTAGCAGCATGAGATTGCACCTAGCTGGATGGACTACAAATAATAGGGGAACAGCTTGGTGAGAAGCAAAAAAAAGTTGACGCAATTTTTTCGAAATGGAGGAAACACAATATGACTGTCAATTCCCCGGGCCCGGGGCTCTATGCAAGATCTCGCCTCGTGGGAAGGAAATTCTGAAAAGGTCAGGAAATTTTCCCAGAAAAAATAGGGAGGACCTAGTAACTGACCTGAATAGAGTTGGGACCCCAGCTTCAAAGACTACCATCAGTAACACACTACGCCGCCATGGATTAAAATCTTGCGGGACACACAAGGCCCCCCTTCTCACGCCAGCCCACGTCCAAACCTGTTTGAAGTTTACCAATGACCATCTTGATTATCCAGAGCAGGCATGGAATAAAGGTCATGTGGTCAGATGAAACCAAAATAGGACTTTTTGGTATCAACTCCATGTTTGGAGGAAGAAGGATGACCACAACCCCAAGAACACTGGCCCAACCGTGATGCATGGGGGTGGAAACATCATACTTTGGGGGTGCAAATGGGACAGGACGTCTACACCGTACTGAAGGGAGGATGAATGAGGCCATGTATCACAGGATTTTGGTCAACCACCTCCTTCCCTCAGTAAGAGTATCGAAGATGGGTCGTGGCTGGGTCTTCCAGTATTTCAATAACCTAAAAACACAGCCAGAGCAACTAAGAAGTGGCTCCTTAAGAAGCATTTCAAAGTCCTGGAGTGGCGTAGCCAGTTCCCAGGCCTGAACCCAATCAATAATCTTTTTCACTATATAAATAGTAAAAAATTAAACAGAAAATTTGGGTTTTGAAAAAAACTGAGGGAGAGACAGTAGAGGGGGGATGAAAAAAAAGCAAACGTATTTAAAAACTTTTTTTTTTCCACGTATTTAACGAGGGGATGACCTTCCTGTTGAAAAAGAATTGGGAAACCCAACTTAAAAGTTTTTTGTCTAACCCGGAAGAAGTGCACTCCCTCTTTGGAAGATTAAAATAAACAAATCCCCAGGTCCAATGGCTACACCCCGGTCCTAAGAGGTTAAGTATGTCATAGAAGCCCCCATTTTTTTAAATTCATGGACTGTCTAATAACGGGGGTATGTCCCAAAGGATTGGCGCTAGCAAATGTGGGTCCCCTATTCAAAAAAGGGGGTCAAAAAGTGATCCAGGAAACTTAGCCGTAACTTTAACCTCGTTTGTAAATAAAATGTTTGAAGGTTTTTCAAGATGCTACCTGGGTATCTCACTGAAAAATAAATGTATAACCCGTTCCAGCATGGGGGTTTATGAAGATCGGTCCTGTGACTAATCTCATCACCTTCTATGAGGGAAATCAGTGCAGACTGGATCGGGGTGAGGCATGGGGTGTCATATATCTGGGGTTTTTCTTAAAACATTTGATACGGTGCCACATAAAAAGGTTGGTAAAAAAAATGGAAAGCTTGGGACTGGGGGGGGAAATGTGTGCAAGTGGGGGGAAGTAATGGCTCAAAAGATAGAAAACAAAGGGTGTAATTTAAGGGAATACTCAGACTGGACGCTGTTTTTGTGGGGTACCACAAGGGTCATATTGGGCCCTAACCTTTTTAAAATTTTATTAAAGATCTTACAAGGGGAAAACACAGTAGAATATGTCTTGCAGCGATACAAGCTCTGTAAAATAATAAAACAAATAAGGATAATATTTATTACAAAGGGTTCTGGATAAATTTGGGGGCCGGGCAGGGAAAAAGGCAGATGAGGGTTTAACACTGAAAATGCAAGGTTAGCACATGGGGAAGGGAAATCCATTACATGATTTACATGTTTTTAAAAGGAAAAACAATGGGTAAAAGTGACAGGGAAAGGACTTGGGAATCCTGGTGGACAGTAAAATTAATTTTAGCAGCCAGGTAAGGAGCCTGCCAAAGGGAAATAGGATCATGGGGGGCATTAAAGGGGGGTAATCAATGATTAGAACATTTTCTCCCATTATACAAGTCATGGTTTTTGACCACAAGGAATATTTGTACAGTTTTGGGGGACCAAGGGGACAGGAAAGACATTTTTAGAGCTTGAACGGTACAAAGCGGGGAACAAAAATAAAAAAGGATGGGGGGGATACAACAGAAAGATGGAAGATAGGGTTTTTTGTTTAGAGAAAAGAAGGCTTCGGGGGGGGCATAATAAATTGTTTAAATACACAAGGTCAATATAGAGATCCTCCCGATTTATTTATACACAGGGCTGTATTAGAAAAAAGGGGGGATCCTTTACCTCTTAGGAACGAAATTTCTACATAAAATAGAAAGGGTTCTTTACTGAAAAAGCAGTGAGACTATGGAATTTTGCCAAGGGACTTTTCATGGTAATTCAATAACCGATTCAAAAGGGGTTGGATGCTTCTGGAGGGAAAAATAACAAGTTATGTGACTAGGATTCAGGGGGGGTCATTTTTCCAGGGATTTTTCTGATTTTCCCGATTGGAGTCAGGAAAGGAATTTTTCCCAAAATGAGGACAAATTGGGTTCTACCTCATTTTTGGGTTTTTTGGGGCCCTTCCCCTGGATCAACACCTTAGCACAACGGCTGAACTAGAGGACGACTTTTTTTTTTTAGCCTTACAAAATGAAAATAGACTTTTGGGGGGGAGTTGGAAACTCATTTTTAGCCCCCCCACAGTCCCGAAAACCCGAAAGATTTAGAGAAGACTTTTTATGGAGGAGTTGTCCAAAAAATCCCTCTGCAGCGTGTGCAAACTTGGCAAAACTACAGGAAAACATCAGACCCCTGTAATTTTCAAACAAACCAAATATTTAAAATTTTGTTTTTCCTACTGTAATTCAAAAATTATTTCATGTAAAAAATTAAAAAAATGTAAATTTTTTTTAAAAAACATACAAGTGATTTTCTGGGGTTTTTTTAGTTCATTTTTTTTAAAGTTGAAGGTACCCGATAAAAATTACAAGACCTTTTTCCCTTCTTTGTAGGGGTGGGAAACTTACAAAATTGCCAGTGTATCAAATACTGATTTTCTCCACTGTATCTGGGGAAATGCTGAAACTAAGGGCGTCTTTGTCTGTAGGGACACCTAGAATGGAGAAAAAGTGTATTATTATCTAAGAAACACTAAACTGGAGGGTGTCTCTGCCACCATGCATGGACTATCCCATTGGCTGTTTACTTAGATGCCTAGAAAGCAGAAAAATGTATTACTGTAAGCATGTTAAGGTACGTCATAGCAGATAATTGTATATTATAGTAGGCTGGAGGCAACAGCTTCAAATTCTGAGAATCCAGCAAAGGGTTAAACAACACATTTAGAGTACTTCCCAGAGCAAACCCTGGAAGTACAAACCAAACCATTTGTCCTCTGTCTCCACAGGGGTATTAATTATTTAATTTATTTTAATTAAATGTCCCATCTAGCTCACAGGGGAAGGAATGCTTAATTTGTTGTACTGATGGTAGGACATAAGGGCACAAGCTTTTACTAATAGCTACTTAAAACAGCTGTTTGCTATGTAGCTAGGATCAGATGAACCTTTAATCCCAGCCTTTTAATCCTGTTATTGCTATAGTTCAGTAACCTGATCAGAGACTGGGGGACCCTTCTACAGATCTGCAAAGGACACCATGGCTGTCTGTACAATATACCTGCTGTTAGGGCAAATTAAATTTTGCCTTAACAGCAGCCAGTGTCATTGTACAGGATAGTGTACTTTAAAACAGTGGTATGTTGAGACATAGATACATGCCGTTTATCTATTTTATTGTTTCTACTATGAGGATATATCATGAAGATATCATGTTTTAACAAGATGGAATAAAGTTTTCAAATTTTATATCTACATGTGGTGCTGGACTTCAACGCTCACGTACGTTGATACATAGGTTTTAAAACAAAAAAGAGATACAATTGGAATTCCTCAGTGGATTAAAAAAGTGTAAAAAATATTATTATATAAATGCAAACAATCTACAGGTATAGGTTGCCACATCACCATAATAAGCTAAAAAAATAAATTAAGCAGCCAAATATAACAATTAGTGTTCATAAAAGCAGGTAAGCTGTCATCAATAAATGTCGGTCAAAAGCCAAAATGTACGAAAGTAAGAACCAAAGCATAGTTGCATGATTGAGTAGGAACTGTTTTACCACAGTTCTGACAGGGGTGAAGGACTTTGACTTGATCACTAGTAGATCAGGCGATGAGAGTATGACCCCATTTTTCCCTTATTTTGTTGGTAATATCAATTTATTTCTGTTATATCAGTTGGGTATTGATATGGGGTCAATTTTTAATGTGTACTCGTTAAGTTACATATTAACTAAGTTATACTCTATTGCAACACTTTGTGAATTTACTTAAGGGATCATTTTAATGACTCTGTACCTTAGGTATTACATATAGCACAAACACATAGCTATAATATGGGATTCAACCCTGTTTGTTATACAACTTATGACTAAAACCTTGTGCCTCCAGCCTTCTACCACCGCAGCCTCAAAAGTACTGTTTCATATGTCAAAAATTACTTATGACATTATATGGGTTATAAACAAATTATGCCACACATAAGCAATAAACGAAATAATAATTTTACATGTACTTATATTTTTATATTTATAAGCTGGTGCTTACATGTTCTGCATGTAAATTGCATAAATATCACTAATCAATGCCATTGCACAAATTTGCATATATTAATATTCAAAATCTAAGCAATAGTCAGTAATCCAGTTTAAAACAAGTATATTAAAAATAATTGTATATTTCAAGGCCCTTATATATATACTAATAAAATCTTCAATACATCATATAAGTAAGTTCAACAATAGACACATTGGGGTAGATTTATTGATACTGGAGCATGTCTCACTAAAGGCTTTCACAGGTATCATTTGCTTTCTCTCTTACAGTTTCAAATCCAGGGGCGGGTCTCTTCTCCCAGTAAGCGTGTCTTACTTCACTTAGGAATGGTGACATCAGCACACCCCTTCCCTGCTCTCTCCTGATTCATCGTCATCATTCTGTGTGAACAATTAAAGGGAGAGGATGTCAGACCTTCTGCAATGGTCAGTTCTCATGCCTGGAGAGCTGTCACCTCTTTCCACAAGCTCCTTGTAACCAGAACACCTGTATTGGTGTAAAGAGTTATAAACACAGCCTGAAATGAAGAATCAAATGTGAGAAAAGCACACTGCTCTCCATCGTGCCTTAAAGAAGAGGGGAGCAAAGTGTATAAGGCTGTTATATGGGGGGGGGAACAGAGTGCATAAGGCTGTGTTATATGGGTGTAGGGAACAAAGTGTATAAGGCTGTGTTATATGGGTGTGTCATATATGGCAGATAAGAGACTTAGTACTTGCCCAGATCCGTCAGGTAGAGCTGTCACTGTAGGGGGAGCATAGGGAGCTCAGGCAGCCATTATTACACAGCTCAGAGGGGAGTGGGAGACAGACAATGAGAACACACAGACAGCAGCAAGCACAGAAAGCTCAGGCAGGCAGTTTCTGTTTTACACAGCTCAGAGGGGATTCAACACAGAAAGCGCAGGCAGCTAATTAAAGCACCAGGGGCATGTCCCATACAGGAGGCGTGGCCTGCCCTCAGGCTGCTGATTTAGCTCTAGACACACACAGATTAGCTAATATCTGCCTTACTAAATTATTTAGGTAATACAACCCAATAGCAAAAGTCCTTTTGATCTTTGTAGCGAGACAACCCCTTTAATGATTGTAAACAAGAAAGCAGTGTTTGAACATGAAACCTGCGCTGGGGCAGAAACTCCACCCCTGAATTTGCTGTACTCTTTTGCAATTAGCCATTCTGCACTTGAAAAAAAGAGCCACAATTTTACCTTGCTCTAATTAAAACAAAGACGGAAAGTTAGACGAAAGTTTCCATGCATGCACCAAATTTATCATTCATTTCTGCCCCACCATATAGAGATTAATAATTGGTATGCATACTTTCCTAGGGTGTTTCATAATGTAGACAACATTGTATTTTATAGAGGTTGACTCCAATCAAAAAGAAACCCTGAAGCCCAATATGGCTTGGCAATACCCCTTAATAGTATCTACTCTTTATTGACAGAGTAACCCAATGGCTTTCCCACTATCCAACTTCTCTACAAACACCTAAAGCATCTCTTTTGGGTTGTCAGCTATCAACAGTATTTCGTTTGCAAAGGCAGCCACCATTTATTTTAGATCACCAGTGCTAAGACAGGAAGATAGGAGTTTGGATAAGTTGATGTTGGAGGTCTATAGACAAGTTGCAGAAAAGAGGGTGTAAAATACATGTTTGCCTTATTCTCCTAAAAAGGTCAAGGTTTTGTGTTGTATCAGTCAACTGTAATACAAGTTGTTGCATCAGTTTGGAATATGTGAATACAGTGTCTAAAAAAAGGATTAATGTAGTCACTAAAAAGAGTCCCCCTGGTCTTCACCATTTAAACCCTTTACAGGGACCAAAACCTTACTGTATGGGTTATTCTTTGGCATTATTTCCAGTAGCAACAGCCTGATGCTTTTGGAAAAAAGTTCAGAAGAAACTGACAATATACACAGGCAATAGGTTAAGACAAGCAAAGAGCAGTCATCACAGAATACAAGCCAGGGGTCTAGATAGGTTGTCGTGGAATTAAGACAAGAGGTGAGTGCAGGTGGAAGAGGAGGAGAATGGAAGAGGACAAGAGCACTGATATTCTCAGCTTGTACCCACAATCTCTTATCTTGATCAAAGCCATTCCAGTCAATGAGGCAAAAAGCTTGTACCTTGATCACTTGACATTAAGAATCTCCTAGATCTCAAGCACACCATCAGGACCATTGACAGCAGCAGGAGAAGAAAATTAGAAAAAGAAAGTGTAATGGAGTACCAATCCTTTAATCCTTTCAAGAGGGACACATGGTAGAAATTTGGAATCTGCTGGAAACTGTAATTTACAACAATTTGGAATAAAGTCTTGAATAGTAGAAGATGAACCAAGAACCTGCAGAGCAAACTTGTAACAAGGAGTCTTTAGACAGTATACAGGTATCTCCACAAAGTTGGTACACCCCAATTTTTTATAAACATTGTGTAATAACTTTTCATCGTACAACACTGAAGATATAACACTTTGAAACAATGTAAAGTAGTCAATCTATAACTTGTATAATCATGTTAATTTGGGTTGCCCTCAAAACAACTCAACATACAGCCAACAATTTCTAAACCGCTGGTAACAAAAGTGAGTACACCTCTAAGAGAAAATTGACAAATTGTGCCCAATTTGCCATTTTTCATTCAAGATGTCAAGTGTTACAAGGTCTCAGGTGTGCATGGGGGGCAGGTGTGGTAAATTTTGTTATCGCTTTCACACTCTTTCATACTGGTCACTGGACGTTCAACATGGCACCCCATGGCAAAGAACTGTCTGGTTAAAGGATGGAGGTCAGCCTGTCAGGGCTCAGACCATATGCCACACACTGCATCAAATTGGTCTGCACAGTTATTGTCCCAGAAGTGAAGCCATTTCTTCTAAAAGATGATGCATCAAGAAAGCGCGAAAAAGAAGTTTGCTGGAAAACAAGCAGACTCAGGACTGGATTACTGGAAACTGTAGTGCTCTGATGAGGACCCAAAATTAAACTTTATTTTGGTTTAGTGATGTAAGCGTGTGTGGAGGGGCAACCAAGAAGTTAAAGAGCACAAATAGAAGCATGGTGGTGGAAGTGTCATGGTTTGAGGCTGCGTGAGTGCTGCTAGTTGTGGGGAGCAACAGTTCATTGAGAAAACCATGAATGTCAATATATACTGTGACATACTGAAGTAGCACATGATCCCCTCCCTAAAACTGGGACACGGGACGGTATTCCAATTAGATAACAACACCAAACGACTACCAATGCCTTGCCTAAAGAAAATTCCCAAGCATGTTCCAGACCTAAAACCCCCAGATTGAGCATCTGTGGGGAGAATCTCAAACAGAAGGTGAAGGGAAGTTCAACGGATCTTTAATGAAACTATGATCGTGGTGTCATCACTGGAGGAGTGTGAACAGGGATTCCATTGCCATCTTGAAAGCTCTACTGAAAATAATGGTGGACACAAGCAAAATATTGCCACTTTGGCACATATTTGTCCCATTTTCACCTGAGAGGTGCACTCAACCTTCTTGTTGCTAGCAGTTTTTGACTATTAATGGCTGTGTGTTGAGTTATTTTGTGGGCACCACCCACATGTACACTTGTATTTAGCTTGTAAAGCGGACTACTTTACATTGTATCAATGTGTCATATATTCAGTGTTGTTCTGTGAAAAGTTATAGTACAATATTTACAAAAATGTGAGAGGTGTACTCACTTTTTTGAGATACAGTATGTAGAAGAGAGTCAAATCAGTTTTCCCACAAATCTCTTAAACACTGGAGGGGTTTTGCGTGTCATGTCAACTTTTGCCATGAAGCTGGAGACATCCTTTGAAAGATGCAATTTAGTATACTTCCAAAATTGGGGTAGAAAGTAAATGAATGATGGGCTTATTTTTTTGTAAGGCCAAGTTATTCGCTAATAGAACCTTAATCTCAGTTTTATAATTTCTCACTGCAAGGGGGAAAGTCTTGGGGAAAAAGCCACAATTATGGATCCTGGCCTTGCAATTTCTTTCAGACAGTACTGCTCCGACTCCCACAGAGTTAATCTCTAAATAGAAGGACCTGGATGGATGGGATCAATGCAACACAGATACAAAGGCAAATCAAGGACGTGGATGGGGACAGTTGACCACAACAGATAGTTTCCCAGGGTCCTTTTTCGGGCCAAATCGAAATAATCCCCAACAACAGAAGCCCTTTTTCCCTCAGGTGTCAGCGTTCTGTGCAAAGATGTTTCCTATGTGACACTAGATAAAGTGAAAAAACTAGAATGTTGGCCAGATGATCTACCAGCCAAATTTACAGAAGAATGGCAGATGTTTCTTTCTGGTTCTCTTTGGTTTCTGTAAAATTTTAGCATCTTAGGTCATCTAGTAACAACCTGGAGTACAAATAATCTTTGGTTATAAAAAATATAAAATCACTTACTTGCATAACAGCAGTTATGAAACACTGCTGATCCTCATGTTCTTGTTATAAAGAGTCCTGCTGATTTTAATTTTTCTTTCCTTTTTAGTTGTCATCAGTCCCCATAGAACTTCAAGTGACCTAGAAAACACCCAGAGTGCTAATAGTCCTCTTATAAATTAGATTATACTTTATATAAACTAAGTATTTATTTTTGGCAAAGCAGTGTTCTATATTATTACAAAAGATTTCCACTTCTCACACTCAAAAATAGATCTCATTAGGTAAGTTTCTATAACAACCAAACATTTGTAAAATCTTACCTTCTGATGCAGGTATTTTAGAAATGTTTTTCTTTATTATTGTGATCTTTTTATTTTAAATGATAAAGAGGAAAATTTACATTTTTAATATGATTTTTTGCCTTTTTACCTATTTGTGATATCTGTTTTCTATTTGGAACAAATAACACTTAGTACAAAAAAAAACACTGGGCTATTTTACTTTTATGTAGCACTAATTTTAATACTTTGACTCTCCTACTAGACTCACAGTTTAAAAATTGGAGTACATG
This sequence comes from Phyllomedusa bahiana, assembly GCA_025379985.1. NCBI lineage: Eukaryota > Metazoa > Chordata > Amphibia > Anura > Hylidae > Phyllomedusa > Phyllomedusa bahiana. Next base: position 21,120 of record JAODAL010017667.1, read on the forward strand.
GCTATAAATACTCAGAACTCATTAGTACATTGCTGCTTTCTAAGAATGTGTTTATCTTACCACAAATGAATGAAAAACTCATGGGAAATAATTGCTACATTCACAAAAATAGTAAATTATGAGGAAAGTATGGAATGTATAAAAACATAATCTTGTACGCTCCCTTTGCTCCACAGCAATAGCCAATTGATTTGACAGAGCAATAAAACAATGCTCCATTAAGTACACATTAAAGGACATATATCAAAGGCAAATGAAAGTAATGACATTTTACTGCATTGAAAACTTCAGTAAACCTTAATCTTACAGTAGCTAAATATATTATTCATACAGTCCAGCTGTAAGTAATAAAATAGGTACTGACTTGTACAATTTTTTACATTTTGTATTGCTAAATCCCTGTAGCCCAATTATATATAAATTTTACAATTTCTTCGAAGAAATGTACTTTTTTCCTGGTTACTCAAAATATCTATCAATGTACTATCAAAAATTACCTTTAATATTTGCTATTAATTTCAAATTATAAATATGCTCAAAATGGGTCAGTGGGAAGAATGTTGTCCTCTATGATGTAAACCTAACTTTGAATAGGCATTATGTAGCCAGGTACATCTTCTTCAACACCTACAATGACCCTTTTCTTGTACTTGGGTGGTTTCATAGATTCTGTATAGCAAACAAAGCAAGACATATAAAAATACAATTTGGACTTTTGTTTATACAGTGACTACTGACTACACTAAAAATTGAGAAAAGTATTCTGTTTGGGAAGGAAATGAGTATGGTTATCCTATTTTTGCCCATTTTCTGGCCAATGATATCAGTTTTGTCTGGGTCTACTGTAAAATAACTATCTGTTCTACAAAAAAGTAAAAAAAAAATGATTGCCTAAAGCCTGGGAATGTAAGAATAAAGTATGGTTCCCTGGAGTTACCATTAGTAGTAATAATGTGTAATTTACTGCAAAGTGTGGAAATCGAGGCATAAAAAATCACCATGGAGCCTTGGCCTCAATGTTTTAAAAAAATCCACCAATTTAGCTGGGGACACATTTGTATTCAAAGTTCTTGGTCAGGAAATGTCTAAAGCTCGAAACTTATAAATAACAGGGTCTGTGAGTAAAATACATGATCTAAACATGAAAAAAAAGTTACTGCTATATGGGCTATGTATAGGATATGCAAAAAGTTAGCTCTTGCATCCTGCTATCATTTTGGGGATGATATTTATGTGTTTTCTTTTCTTAAATTATGCCTCCTCATTGAGTATGTAACCTGAATATGAATATATGAAAAAATTGGAGATTTATCAGGACTAATTGGAAGAAGTCTATATATTATTGTTAGAGCTATTATTTGTGGGTCATTTCCCTATAAGATATAAGTTGGAGTTAGTGAATTCCTTTGTTTATATTGGTGTAATGATTTGCAGGAATTTACATTAGTATAATAATCTCAATTTGAAGGCTTTTATACCCCATATAAGAGAGAAAATAACATTAAATATCTGTTTTTTATCTAAATCTTCTAAGATTGTTTTGGTAGAGATAGTTCTGCACTTTTTTATGAATGCGCTGATGTGGATTCCACAGTGTATACTTAATGCACTGGAGCCAGCAGTTAATGATTTAACGGTAAAGTAAGAGTGCTTGTATGAAACAGAGCATGTTAACATTTGATTTTACGGAGAGAGGAGTTTTGGATCCTAAATTTCGGCTAATTTTTTATCTACATTAAATAAGTTTAAAATGTATAGGTTTCTAGTGATGTCAATTTATAGAATGCAACAAAATGTTGGAGACTGTTAAAAATATGGAGGATGTACATAAATTTTCAGTAACTATGGAGTTATACTGGAGGGGGCGCCAGTTTCTGCCTCCCCATTGGCCACCCCTTGGTGATGTGATTACGGGGGGTGGAATAGTTGTCATAGTAGGCAGGGGTCAAATGAAGACCCACAGGTATGCCATCTTACTGCTCCTAGTACAGCGGAGGCAGGGTATGGCATAAGAGCGTATAAGTCGTCGCACCTCTAGTGGGCAAGTGCCATAGAGGCACAAAAAAAAAAAAAAAATATTCAAAAAATGAAAATGACAAAAATTAAACATAATTAGTATTTCTGGAGTACTGATGGGTTTTCCATCTAACTTCATATCTAATAATTCAACTACTCAAGTAATTAACTAATTATTATCTATTTATAAGATCTTCCTCCCCTTGCTGAAAGTTCACTTTTTGAATCTTTGGTAATACTGAACTGTGTAGTTCTACACCCCCCTCAAGCTCATGAAGAGCACTTATTAAGCATATGTGTATAATTTATTTAACTTTCTTCCTTACTAACATTTTTCCTTTTCACAGGTAGAAAGTGGGTTGATGCTGTAATAACTTAAATGGGATCTCTATCTCCTTTAAAAATCATAGTCATAATCATCAACAGCTTGTACTCACCTTCCCCTGGTCCCCGGTTCCAGCACTGGCCCTCCTCGGTCTTGTGTTGACATGCTGTCACTTACGAATAGGGACATCACCGCGGCAGCGGTCACATGCCACTAATTTACACCACTGTTTGGAAGTAAAGAGCTCCAAACGAGGTTGTAAGTAGAGGCCTGTGACTGCTGCAGTCAATGAGCGGCTACTGCAGTGATGTACCCATTCGGAAATGATGTGTTTTAACAGAATCCCGCATAGACCCGCCCCTTGAGTTTTTTTTTTTTTTTTTTTTTTTAGTGCGGCCCTAGGATCATTAGTTAGAGGGGCTGTTCACCCTCTTTTAAATTCATACTATGTATTCTGCCATCATGCTGCCTAAAGGGGTTTTCTTGCTACAAAGATTTATCTCAGATTATGGGGACAGTAAATATAAGCACTTTTGTTATTTGGATGCATTACCGAAGTCACTTAGTATAGTAGATATGAGCTTTATTGTGCATCTGTTTTCTATTTCTGCTGCTACTAGTCAGGACACGCCCCTTTTCTGTGATTGGCTAGTCGGGACACGCCCCGGATGGATTCTGTCCTGGAAACGCCCCCTGCACTGTGATTGGCTGACTGACATTTCATTCAGCCTGTTGGGAAACGCCCCAGACATGCCCCCTGTGCTGTGATTGGCTGCCTGCACACTCTGTGTTTACTCCCTTCTGGGCTGTTAAAACCGAAAATAAAAACCAGCTGTGAGAGGGCTGCTGGCTGTATACTGATCTCCCAGCTCTAAGCTGAATGATCTGACTAATTACTGACTATTTAACGCATAGATCCTCTCATATAACAGTATAATGTCCTCTGTTCCCTCCATATAGCACAGTCACACAGTCTCCTGCCTGATAACAGAGGGGAAGAAGGGGGGGGGGGGGCGGCAGTGTGCATTCCTCACATGTGTTTAATCAGTTCAGGCTGTGTGTATAACTGGTTATGAAAAAAACTTTGAGATTCTTAGTTCACACGTTTTGATAAAGAAATGTTTATGCCACCCCCGACTGACAACGGGATCTCAAGGGGGGTGGTCCTACACTATCTATTATCTCTCACTAGAGACAAATTCAGACTTGTCATTGGGCCAACCGACCTCCATAATCCAGAGAGAAAAATAAAAACAGGCACCAACCTTGCACGCATACTGCACTGATGTAACAAACTGTGGAGGTGGGCGGGGTGCAAGAAACCAAAATGGAGGCATCCATTCCTCCCTCTATAAATTAAAAGCAATATGTGCCAAATACAATGTATAGTTCTGCACAAAAAAACATTTCTGAAAAACACAATGTGATCTGCAGATATAAATATAAGCACTTAAGTCGGGGGTGGCATAAACATTTTTTGATCAAAACGTGTGAACTAAGAATCTCAAAGTTTTTTTCATGTATTATAGATAGCATAAATGCTTCTTTAGGGATTTCCATGTATTGCATAGCCCTTATAGCAGTTGGTGTGCCACTGGTATTTATATATATATATATATATATATGCCGCAGTCAAGCCAGTGGCACCCAGGTTCACATTGTGATTTTTTTGTGCAGAACTATACGTTGTATTTGGCACATATTGCTTTTAATTTATAGAGCGAGGAATGGATGCCTCCATTTTTGTTTCTTGCACCCCGCCCACCTCCACAGCTTGTTACATCAGTGCAGTATGCGTGCAAGGTTGGTGCCTGTTTTTATTTTTCTCTCTGGATTATGGAAGTCGGTTGGCCCAATGACAAGTTTGAATTTGGCTCTAGTGAGAGATAATAGATAGAGTAGGACCACCCGCCTTGAGATCCCGTTGTAAGTCGGGGGTGGCATAAATATTTTTTGATCAAAATGTGTGAACTAAGAATCTCAAAGTTTTTTTCATAACCAGTTATACACACAGCCTGAACTGATTAAACATATGTGAGGAATGCACACTCCCCACCCCCCCTCGTCCCCTCTGTGTGTCTGTGCTATTTGGAGGGAACTCAGGACATTAGACTGTGTTATATGAGAGGATCTATGCGTTAAATAGTCTGTAATTAGTCAGATCATTCAGCTTAGATCTGGGAGATCAGTATACAGCCAGCAGCCCTCTCACATAGCTGGTGTTTATTTTCGGTTTTAACAGCCCAGAGGGGAGTAAACACAGAGTGTGCAGGCAGCCAATCAAAGCACAGGGGGCGTGTCTGAGGTGTTTCCCAACAGGCTGAATGAAATGTCAGTCAGCCAATCACAGTGCAGGGGGCGTTTCCAGGACGGAACCCATCCGGGGCGTGTCCCGACTAGCCAATCACAGAAAAGGGGCGTGTCCTGACGCAGCAGCAGAAATAGAAAACAGATGCACAATAAAGCTCATATCTACTATACTAAGTGACTTAGGTAACGCAACCCAATTACAAAAGTGCTTATATAAGGCTGCAGATCTGTTCTGTCCAGACAACCTTCCCCTTCTACTGCAAATACAGACTGATGATGTTACAGCTCTTCAGTGAGGAGAAACACGCCTGCTGAGAGGAGACACACACCTCCTGACAGGAGAGGACCGCCTGCTGAGAGTAGAGACTCACCCCTGGGTTTCAAATTCAGTCTTGTAGAATTAGCTGAAGAGCACAAAAACTTCAACCAATAAAACCCCTTTAAAGCTACATACTTACTAAGTTTAAAGTCCCAAATTCTAGGATATTTGTAACCCTACCCCCTTTCCCAGCTGTTAAAGCTCATCAAGAAGTGCTTATTTTAATGTAAAATTGAATGGGTTGTTTGAATTTAAACAGATATTGATGAGACCACACAAGTAGATACAAAACTAATGTGACTTAAGCATGTGTTGTGATGGACTCCAGGTACTAGTTAATTTTTGAAACTGTATGCTCAGTATACAAGTACAATTGAACAGCTAGAGATTCTTGGGGTCAAAAAGGTGATCAGGCAGCTTAAAGGTACTGGCAGAATTAAAAAATATGTATTTGATAGGAGACAGTGGCAATCACTCTATAATGGACACAGTCTGACTGGGGGATTATGTGTATGGGGGTACTTTTAAGAATATATTTTAGTCAACAAGTAGAATAAATTAACAATAATGCCTATTGTCTGTATTTAAGGCATCCAGTCCACCCTGGATGCAGAGTAACCTTTTACAAAGCGGGTAAAGCCTTCTTGCTATGTAGAAGTAGAATATGGCATGTGGCATAGGTTATTAGCAATTGTTAATTCAGTGGCCAGAGAGAGTCAAAAATATAAGAATATTAAAAGTTATGTTAAAAGTTATGATTTCATGTTAATCTTTTGAAACACACCACACAAAATGCTGGCTGGTATACTAAGCACTATGTGGTGCAGTGCAACAAGAAAAATAAGTAAAAACCCAGTGTATTACTATGACAAATGATCTAGAAGTTCCAAAACACAAATGAAATTTACCCTTGCCATCACATTTGGTATGAAGCCCAATCCCACGCATTTACTGTAATATAATTATTCAAATAAGTAGCTGACAAATCACCAATCCTAGTTTCAATTTTAAAGTATAGGAGGTTATAAAAGATCTTTTCATAGGGATGGATGCTTGGGGACTAAACTACATCTTATATCTTACTGTGAAGTGTTAGAACATCAACTGCAATAATTAATAATTATTCTTATACAGACAAGTGCTGATCATCACTAATGAGCTGTCATCTAAGTCACACGAATGCTACCCAAGCTTTCTTTTGAACTCTTCTAAATAATGACTTAAATAAATCAAAGCTGTGATGTTTGTCTTGGATACACTGAAATATTGGTTAAGATAAAAGTACAATGCAGTATAGATTTATATTTGTCCTGTCATCCTGCTCTATCAAATTGTTTAAAATTCTACTCAAATGTGTTTCCGCAATAGCTCCATGACCGTAAATACAGCTAACATCTATAAGCATAATGGGCAACAAGGGTTATAGTATACAACCACCTACGTTGTTTTTGTTTTCCTTTATAGAAAAATAGAAACAAAATTAGTTATAATAAACTTATTGTTACTATTACTTTTTGAGCGCTGCCACCAGTTTTCTGTTACATTCCATTTATAGTGGCAGGATCAAAAGGGAATGATTGTTGGTGTATACCTTGTACCTGATCACATTTTCTATGGGCAGCTGAAAGTTATATCCTTATGGGAAAAAAAACACATCACTCTGGTTCACACTCCAAAAAGGCACAGACATGTGACAGGATGTCACTATAGACTTACCCTCACTCTTTGGGTACGTCCACATGGCGAGTAAAATTTACTTATTAGATTCTGCCGTGTCAGACGATGCGGTTTTTCAAGGAGTATTTCATATAGTATTGCATGTGGATTTATGGTAGTCATTTCTTTTTTTACTAGTGATTTACAGACAGAAACAAGTCCCATTCATTTATATGTGGTTTTGGATGTGGATCTGCATGAAAAAAAAAAAAACACATAAAAATGTTTGGGACATGCTTTACGAAAGGTTTTTAGCAATACCCATTACATCAATAGTAAATTTCCACGTGGAATACTACCAAAGAATAAACATGTTTTAAGTTTTTAGATGGAGCTGTCAAAGCTCCAAATCAACTGCTTTTTGCCACAAAGCTATCCAGTTAAACAATAATGTTCAGGTTGCCAATAAGGGAGGGGCATTACAAAAATATTTACACAGCTCCTACTGAAATTATATTGCAATTGAAATGATAATGCAGGTTACATCTAAATCTGAATTCAGTGATCTAGCAGTGTTTGCAGAATTTAACCTTTTAACTCTATGAGAGGTAGCATTGGATTTAGAGTTCCATGTGAGAAACACAGAGTTCTGGCCCTTTGGTGCAGTCCCTGGGTGAAAATCTGTGGGCTTCCCAAGTTCTGGATCTCCCAAGCAGTGTACAATTTCTTAAGCAGTTAACTCATCTTTGCTGCTGCCATTAAAACTTCCATGGGGGTTGCTAAGCAAGTTTCCTAGAGACTTGCATGACAAATCTACTATATTCAGGGGTTGGACAAAGTAACTAGTACACCACTGTTTTTACACAGTTATGTTCAACTCTTCCTGACACACCTGCTGTCATCAACAATGCCTCCTTTTTTCTCAGTAATATAGCTTATTCTAATGTTGATAGACTATTTACCTGTGCTGTTTTAAAAATATTTTTATTTGTTTACAGGCATAATATGTCAAACCTAACAGAGTTCTAAAGGGGAATGATTGGTACATTCCTGATAATGGCGTCTGTGCCCTAAGTTGCTTACATAATGTTTTTTTTTAAGATCTACTGCTGCTTTGATTAAAAAAAGACATCTGCAGACAAAAGTAGCTGTGGTCAAAAGTCAAAGCTTGATGTGAGAGACAGAGAATAGTATTTTGTTAAATCTTTGCAAAAAAACACAAAAGTATGGGCCCTCAAATTACTGGGTATATAAAATTTAAAGGGCTGTAGTTTTGAACCTTTCTGGCTACAATTCAACAAAGCACTCTTCTGTCCATTGCCTCAAGCTTTGTCTTTCAACCAGATGTTTTTGCCAGTCATTGCATACTGAAATGTAATAAAGGAAACAGAAGACATCAACACATATGAACTTCGGAACTAGATCAGATCTGACATATCATGTTGCTCAGTAGTTAGCACTGCTACCTTGCAGTGCTGGAGTCTTAGTTTGAATGTAAACAAAGACCACATCTGCATGGAGTTTATATGTTCTCCCTGTGCTTGCAGGGCTTTCCTTCCAAAAATATACAGATAGGTTAATGTGAAATTTACTGTACACTGTGAGCCCCCAGTGGGAACAGCAAGAAATGTGATGATGACAATCTCTGTATGGCACTTTGGAATATAAAAGCACTTACTGTATAACATGAAATAAATAAAAAAGCCCCTAAAACAAATAATCTGATTTTTAGAACAGTAGAAGTAATAAACTTTAACAGCAGTGATAAAAGCTATTTGAATAGGGAAAAAAGGGGCAGTTGGGTGAGAATGTATTCAACTTTACTATATAAAAATGGGAGTGTTCTAGTTATTTTGTCCAACCCCTATACTAATACACTCATATGGTAAGTGATATTTCACTCAGTGCATAAAGATCAAACATATTATTGATGATTTTTGGTTTGGACAGGGTGTAGTAATCTAGGTTCTTGAGAAGAAAACCATATTACATGTTACAGCATTGAGATAATTCAACTGACTAGGTTGTACCTAAGGCCTCGTTCACACGGCTTATTTGCGCTGCAGTACGGCGCCAATCCGTCCCAGTAACTACGGTAATCCACAGTTCTCATAGAGAACTGTGGATTCCGTCTCTTCTCCCCGCTCGGCGAATCCGCCGCGGGGGGAGAAAGTGACATGCACATTATTTACAGGGTGTACGCGCCGTGAATAATGACTGTCTATGGGGCCGGCGAGCTGCTCCCCCACCCTCCTGCACGGCTGCCGGCGTAATAGCGGGGCGAAATCCGTCCCCGCAATTACGTCGGCAATAAGCCGTGTGAACATTGCCTAATACAACTTTATTTAATTATCCATCACCTCAAGACACTTTTCCATCAATATTGGAGTTCTCTGAATATTTGTTACCACATGAAAAGGAGCATATACATACAGTGTTGCATATATTTTTAATAAAGGAACTCAATATCCATTGTCACTTGCATGATGCTAACATTACTGGTTTGTAGTAATAACACTGACCATTCAAAGAATATTCAAAGACCATGACATTCCTGATAAAAATGACGCTGATGCACAAAGCATACGTGCCACATTATACAAAGTAGCAAGTATTCACAGAACCCGACCCTAAACAACAGAGTTACATGTCATTGTAAACCGTGCAGCCGTGAAAAGGCCAGAACATGAGCACATAAAGTTAAGTACATTTATTATTTACTCTTGTGGAGTTTTGTGAAAGCATGACAAATTGCTCTCCAACTGTTGCCTTTACTGTATCATTTAAAAAGCACTCACCTGCTCTCATGTCAGATGGTGGTCCTGGCCCCCAGCCAGTTCCCATTGGATTATTTTAATCTCTACAGCAACTGAACATGCTGCGATACTGTCAACATAAAAAGCAAAGAAAATCTAATGGGAAATTTTTAAAATTCAAAAAAGTATTGTGACAAATACATTTGTTTTCAAGAAAAGGTATGTGGTTGAGTCAAAACCTAAAGGACGCAATAAAAATACACAAAAAAGGTAAAACATATTTTTAAGCAAATGCAGTTAGCAAAGCTGCAAAAAGACCTTGCTAAAAAATAAAATGAACACTTTCTCAAAGTTTTTTAACATACTAAAAAAAAGCATATAACAACAAATTGGGAATTTTTTTTTTTTAGAAGAGAATAGAAAATTAAATACCTTAACCCTGAAAGGGAAATATTTTTTTCGAAATCAATTTTTTTTTTTACTATTCAGGAAAAAGCCAATAATTTTTTGTCCCGTAAATTGTACACTTTTTGTCACATAAAATTAAGTTAATATGGGTTAATCACAAAAATTTCCCAAAAAAATTTTTCAAAAAAATCTTTTCAATTGCCAATGCCCCACATTTTAAATTTAAATACTTTTTTACTTCTGTAAATTTACCCCTTAACCCGAACACCTAAAAGTGTCAAAGCCCAGAACATATTTTTATTTTTTTTGCCTCCTTTGTTTCAACATTGTAACTTTTATTTTTTCAATGGCGTAGTTGGGAGAGGCCTCGTTTTTTCGAAAAGTGAAATTTTATGGGGGAATAGATAAATTGCAAGCAAGTGCACAGACGTGAAAACCCACTTCACATGGGGGAGGAACGAGATTTCCCAATGTAAGGATGGTGTGATAAAATTTCCAATCAATTTATAAAAATTTCTTTAAAACAATCAAAAAAATTTTTAAAAAAAAAAAAAAAAAAATGCTGGGATAGGAGGGCTTAGCATAACAGGTAAGTACACTATGGATGGCACAAACACCGACGTTTTTCGGGAGTTTAATCCCTTTTTTTGGGTTCCATTGTATGGGGGGAAGGGCGGAGTGATTTAAATAGTAAAATCGCCCCAGCACCGCCCATAGTTTAAACAAAAAAACCATGTTAGTAAAACAGTGCTTTAAAAAAAACATATATTACATGACAACAGTTTACAAGAATCTATTTATGGTACAAAAACTGATAGAAACATGTATGCAAAAATAATGCAAAAAGAATGCATATATTTTAAAATTTGTTAATAGTGAACGGAACTTGTTGGGTGTTTAAAAAACCCCAAAAGGGGCGGGTGGATAACTAAAAATCCACCACGCGTACCTTTTGGGGAAACACCCCCCAAGATATCACAAACACTATTAACAAATCTTTTAAAAAATCCTTCATTTTTTCTCTATTTTTGCATACGTTCTACAGCTTTTTTGCTACCCTCAAAAGATTCTTGATAAACTGTTCTCATTGTACAATATGTTTTTTTTAAAGCCTGTTTTACTAACTGGTTTTTCGTTAACTAGGGGGGGGTGCGACGATATACTATTTAATCACATCCTGCCCTTCCCCACAGCACAATGGAACCAAAATAAGGGGGTTTAAATCCCGAAACGCTGCTGTTTGTGCCATGCCCCAAACTGCTACTTACCCGTTTTTTTGCTAAGGCCCCCTCATCCCACACTTTTTTTTTTTTTTCCAAAAAATATTTTTTTATATGTTTTAAAGAATCCAATAAATGATTGAATTTTTTTCCACACCCTCCATTACTTTAACACTCGTTCCCCTCATCGTGAACGGTTTCACGTCTGTCACTAAAAAAAAAAAAAAAAATTCCCCCCAAAAAAACCCCCCAAAAAAAAAAAAAAAACCCCCTTTTAAAAACCCACCCCCAAAAAAAAACCCCCACCCCCCCCAAAAAAAATCCCCCCCCCCCCCAAAAAAAAAAAACCCCCCCCCCCCACAAAAAAAAAAAATTTTTAACCCCCCCCCCCCCCCCCTTTTTTTCCCCCCCCCCAAAAAGGGGTTAAAAACCCCCCCCCATTTTTTAAAAATACACCACCCCCCCCAAACCAAAAAACAAAAAAACCCCCCCCCCCCCCCACCAAAAACCCAACCCCACACCCCCCCCCCCCCAAAAACCCCCCACACCCCCCCCTTTTTTAAAAAAAAACCCACCCCCCCCCCCCCCTTTTCCCCCCCACCCCCCCCAAACCCCAAACCCCCCCCCCCCCCCAAAAAAAAAAAACCCCCAAAAAAAAACCCCCCCCCCCCCCCCGCCAACTCCCCCCCCCCCCCGGGAAACCAAAAAAAAAAAAAAACCCCCCAAACAAAAAAAAAAAAGAAAAAAAAAAAAACCCCCCCCCCCAAAAAACCCCCCCAAAAAACACCCCCCCCCCCCCCCCTTTTTAACCCCCCCCCAAAAACCCCCCAAAAAAAAACCCCCCAAAACCCCAAAAAAAAAAAAAAAACCCCCCCCCCCCAAAAACCCCAAAAAAAACCCCAAAAAAAAAAAATTTTTAAAATTTTTTTTTTTTAAACCCCCCCCAACCAAACCCCCAAAAAAAAAAAAACAAAAAACACCCCAAGAAAAAAAAAAAATTTTTTTTAAAAAAACCCCCCAAAAAATTTTTTTAAAAAAAAAAAAAAAAAACCCCCCCCAAAAAAAAAAAACCCCTTTTTTTCCCCCCCCCAAAAAAAAACCAAAAAAATTTTTTTTTAAAAAAACAAACCCCAAAACCCCCAACCCCCCAACCCCCCCAAACCCCCAAAACCCCCCCTTTTTCCCCCCCCGCCGGGCCCCCCCCCCCCCCCGGGCCCCCCCCCGCCCCCCCCCGGGCCCCCAAACCCCAAACCCCCCCCCCCGGGGGGGAAATTTTTTTAAAAAAAGGGGGCCCCCCCCCAAGGTTTCCCCCTTTTTGGGGGGAAAACCCCCCGGGCCCCGGGGGGTTTGGAAAAAACCCCCCTTTGGCGGGGGGGCCCCCCCCCCCCCCCGGGGGGAAAACCCAAAGGGGAAAAAAACCCCCCCGGAAAAAAAGGGGGGTTTTTTTTTTTTAAAAACCCCTTTTTTTTTTTGTTGACACATTTTGATTTTTCCCCTTTTCGCCTTCCCCGAGCCCTTTAAATTTTTTTTTTTTTCCACCTACATACATCAAAGGCCCAAAAAATTTGAGAATTTACACAAATAAAAATATTTTTACCTAACCCGTTTTCCCCCGGGTTTTTTTTGGGGCGTTTGTCAATGTTTTAAAACACGGGCCCGAAAATTCAAGGGAATCAATAATTTTGAATTTAAAAAAAGCTTTTTTTGACAGTTAGAATGAGTTAATGCAGCAAGTCAATATTTGCAGTGTTGACCCTTCTTCTTCAGGACCTCTGCAATTCTCCCTGGCATGCTCTCAATCACTTCTGGACCAAATCCTGACTGATAGCAGTCCATTCTTGCACAATCAATGCTTGCATTTTGTCACAATTTGTTGGTTTTTGTTTGTCCACCCGTCTCTTGATGATTGACCACAATTTCTCAATGGGATTAAGATCTGGGGAGTTTCCAGGCCATGGACCCAAAAGCTCTATGTTTTTTTTTTCCCTGAGCTATTTAGTTATCACCTTTGCTTTATGGCAAGGTGCTCCATCATGCTGGAAAAGGCATTGTTGATCACCAAACTGCTCTTGGATGGTTGGGAGAAGTTGCTCTTGGAGGACATTCTGGTACCATTCTTTATTCATGGATGTGTTTTTTAGGCAAGACTGTTAGAGAGCCGATTCCCTTGGCTGAGAAGCAACCCCACACATGAATGGTTTCTGGATGCTTTACAGTTGGCATGAGACAAGACTGGTGGTATCGCTCACCTTGTCTTCTCCGAACAAGCTGTTTTCCAGATGTTCCAAACATTTGGAAAGGGGATTCATCAGAGAAAATGACTTTACCCAGTCCTCAGCAGTCCACTCCCTGTACCCTTGGCAGAATATCAGTCTGTCCCTGATGTTTTTTCTGGAGAGAAGTGGCTTCTTTGCTGCCCTCCTTGACACCAGGCCTTGCTCCATGAGTCTCCGCCTCGCAGTGCGTGCAGATGCACTCACACCTGCCTGCTGCCATTCCTGAGCAAACTCTGCACTGCTGGTAGCCCAATTCTGAAACTGAAACACTTTTAAGAGACGGTTCTGGCGCTTGCTGGTCTTTCTTGGGCGCCCTGGAGCCTTTTTGGCAACAATGGAACCTCTCTCCTTGAATTCCTTGATGATGCGATAGATGTTACTGAGGTGCAATCTTTCTAGCTGCGATACTCTTCCCTGTTAGGCCAGTTTTGTGCAGTGCAATGATGACTGCACGTGTTTCTTTAGAGATAACCATGGTTAACAGAAGAGAAACAATGGTGCCAAGCACCAGCCTCCTTTTAAAGTGTCCAGTGGTGTGATTCTTACTTAATCATGACAGATTGATGTCCAGCCCTGTCCTCAACAACACCCACACCTGTGTTAATGGAGCAAATCACTGAAACGATGTCAGCTGGTCCTTTTAAGGCAGGCCTGCAATGAAGTTGAAATGTGTTTTGGGGGAAAAAGTTCATTTTCTAGGCAACCATTGACTTTGCAATTAATTGCTGTTAAGCTGATCACTCTTTATAACATTCTGGAGTATATGCAAATTGCCATTATAAATCCTGATGCATTAGACTTTGTAAAAATTAACATTTGTATCATTCTCAAAACTTTTGGCCATGACTGTAGACATATGAGGGCTTTTATTTTGCAGGAAAAGTTGTACTTTCTAATGGTGTTATTCACTGTACCATAGAATATACTGGGAAATTCCAAGTGGGACAAATTGCGAAAAAAAAAAAATTTTTGCAATGTTTGCGGGTGTTTTGCTTTTACGGCGTTCAATCTTCGGTAAATAATGTGTTATCTGTATTCTACAGGTTGATACGCATCCGACAATACCAAACATGTAGGGTTTCCGTTATATTTTGGTACCGTAAAAAATTCCAAACTTTTTCTATTTTTTAAATTTGCACCACGGCGCCATTTTGTGAGGCCAATAACTTTTTTGTACTAACACCTGCGGACATCAGTGAGAGGGCATTTTTTGTGGGCTGAAGTGTACTTTATATCGCAATCAGTTTGGAATGCATGCAACTTTTTTGATCCCTTTTATTCCATTTTTAAAGTGACGGAAAATGACCAAAAAAACGCAATTTTGGCGTTTGGAATTTTTTGTCTTCTGCGGTGTTCAGCGTAAGGGATAAGCGATGTTACATTTTTATAGATCGGACATTTTCGGACACAGCGATACCAAATATGTGTAACTTTATTATTTTATTGTTTTTATTTGTAAAATGGGGAAAGGAGGGTGATTTGAATTTTTAATACTTTTTTTTGTACTTTAAAACTATATTTATTTTATTTTTTTTACTGTAACATGGAGTCCACCAAGGGTGCTTGACCACTAGGTGGTGCGATCGTTAATACAGTCTAATGCATTGCATAGACAATGCATTAGACTGTACCAAGATGGCGGTTTCCCCACTTCCTGTCTGCGGCCGGAAGTGGGGCAAACCAGGACATGGCAGTGATGGGAGCATTCACGGGGCTCCCCGCTGCCATGTCAAGGCATCGGATCGCTGCAGCTATGCTGCGGCAATGCCGATCGCCCTGAAGATCGGTGCGCGGCACCAATCTTCATTCATTCATATGCCACGGCCATCTTTGCCGCGGCATCTGAAGGGTTAAACAGCGCGGGCGACGCTGCCCATTCGCACTGTAACGGCCGGGTGTTAGCGGCAATTAGCTGCTAACACCCGGCGGCTGTACAGGGGGGTCAAAAAGGTTATTACAATTTAAGTGTATTTTAAGACAATAGTTTTAAGGTTTACAGTAATTTAAAAATGTAGCAGTCAATTTTGTGTATGTATATATATATATATATATATATTATATATATATTGTGAGACAGTGACAGGTGGCGTTATTGAGGGAAGATACGTTTCCCCTAGAACACTCTCATATGTGACTATAGGGAGCGCATGGATAGATGCGTGTCACCGAGTGGCCTGGACTCGGTGAAGGGAGAGCCGACAGTCTTGTGTGTCAGTAGCACTACGCTACTGACATGTGTAGTAGAAGCGGTTCCAATCCGCTTGTGCCCGGGTCGGCTTTTCCTGGAGTGGTCAAAGAGCTGGGTGGGTAGCCACTCCCACGCGAGGCGGGGCTCAGGCCTATAAAGCCTGGGTCTGCAGGCCTGTCATGGCTGCTGGTGGAATGCTACAAGCCACATGGTAAGCAGCCCTGTTACTGCGTGTAAAGGTCTCTGTACAAGAGGCACTGAGTGTGTCTCTGGTGTAGTCAGGGCCATTACTGTTTAGTTAGAGCTCAGCCGAGCAGGATTTTGTTTTGTATGTTTTGCCTGACATTAAGGCTGTGTTATTTTGTTGCCTCCTAATAAACCCAGGCATAGCCTGGACTTGGACTTTTTACGCTGTGTCCCTGTCTGCCAAAGCCCAGGCTGCTACCTGAACGTTGAGGCTAACCCCATATATATATATATATATATATATTATATATATATATATATATACACATATACATACATATATACATACATCTCTATATACATATATGTATACTGCAAAATTATTCATACACCTTAAACTGTTTAATTTTAAACATAAGACCTGGTTATTAATAATATATATATATATATATAATATAATATATATATTATATATATATATATAAAATATATATATTTATATATATATAATAGAAATTTGATCAAATCCCTAAGGGAGATGATTCATCTTTTCATTAAAAGAGTTCAGGGATTTGATCAAACCACTGACTTTCTTTAGGGAAATCACCCCACAGAGTTATTTTAACATCTTCCGTGATTTGATCATCTCCCTTACTGATTTGACCCAAATTCCTATTTTCATGATTACCCTGCGACATACATTATATACAAGCCACAGAAGTTGCTCTGTTAGTGCAGTTCAACCAGTAATGGCAGATCAATGCAAGCTGTAGCAAGAAGGTTAGCTGTGTCCATCATCACAGTGTCCAGAGCAGGGAGCAGATACCAGGAGACAAGCCAGTACGGCAGGAGATGTGGAGGGGGCTGTAGGAGAGTAACAACCCACAGCAGGACTGCTACCTCCTCCTTTGTGCAAGGAGGAACAGGAGGAGCAGTGCTGGAGCCCTGCAAAGTGACCTCAAGCTTAAACTGTTAGAAACAGACTCCATGAGCGTGATATGAGGGCCTGATACCCACAAGTAAACCCAGCACTGTGCAGGGTGATTGTAAATGCCTGTGAAGTGCAAAGGGCAATCTTAAATCCTCACACACCTACATGGTGATTCTCCAGTGAGAGATACTACCCTTTCTGAGCCATTCAGCACCTCTCACCCAGCTAGTAAGCTCTGCATTGCACCGCTGAAAAGCAAAACCCTGGAACAGCTGTATGAAGATGAGCGATACTGGCATGACAGAATCCTTTTTCACTTTCAAAGACTCGGTGAATCAAAAGGGAATTGGAGGTAGCTCTCTTCCAATAATACCTTGTTTAATGTAAATGCCCATGAGGTGCAAATGGCAATCTTAAATCCTCACACACCTACATGGTGTTTCTCCCCAATGAGAAAGTTTACCCTTTCTCTTGTGGTGGTGTGGCAGTAGTGCAGTATTACAGGAAGGTATGAGGTGCCTCTCTCTGGCTGTGACTAAGGGCCAAGTGAGAGCCTGAAATACGTAAACGAACTTTTTAATAAAGAATAACAACTTTGTATGGATTTGGCAAGCTGGATACTCTTTTGCTCGTCTTGGATGTATATAACACAGTATAATTGAAACTGGTTGCTGGAATTTTGTTGTTTAAAAAAATATTACAGGGAGGTATGAGGTATGTAGTGCCTCTCTCAAGCTGGAATAAGGCAGTAGCACAGGGTGGTAGTACTGTGTTACAGGGAGATATGAGGTATATAGTGTCTCTTCTGCTGTTATTTGGTAGTAGTACTGTTAGTGGGTGGTATGATGCCTCTTTCTGGCAGTATTCTAGCCGAATGCTCAAATTCAGTATAGATACAGTGTGTTAAAGGTGAGCTTTGTTATTTTGTAAATGTATCAAGAATGGTAAGCCCAAAGGAGCTGAAACCTGGTCTAAAACCAAAGTGCCTGGTATACCTATGAGCTATAATTGGTGCAGATTGGTTCAGTTTGCCATGCATACATAATATACTGCATCTGCGGCGAATTCTGGGGATTTTTTCGGGTCTTAAAGAATTTGGTTAACATGAGAACATGTCTTAATAGGTCAGTTTTTGATGACACAGTCCCATTAACTTGACATTTACCACCTTATCATACCTGTTGCGCAGACCATTAACTTTTCTAATGCCTTTTGAAATTAGGTAACTCGCTACAGTAAGTTATCTGTAACCAATCTTTGCTACATCTGTACATAAAAAAAGTCTAGAATTATCTGCCTCGTTAACGTGGTGCCTGAAGATCAATTTAATTAGAACAACATGTAAGGCCTACACTAAAACAATATTCATTCTTTTATGAACTGATAGCATTTGTAAAACAAAAGGAATAGAAAGGAAAAAAAATAATAAAATAAAATTTTAAAATAGCTGCTCCGTTTCCTCTGACATCTCATTTCCTAATGGATTTTGGGTCTGACATGTATCTTACATGTGACAGGATAGGAAATGCAAGAATTCTCCAGGGGCAAATTCTTTCTTTTCGTCTGACTATAGGAAGATAATAGTTTGTTGCATGTTGTCAAGGTTTTCATTTAATGAAGGACTTCAGAAAGCCATAACCAGTGGGTGGTATAAAAACGATTGATTTTTTTTTTTCAAGCAACAGCAGATAAACATTATAGTTCATTTGTAGGAAATTAAATATTTCATTTAAATTTTCATGGGTTTACCGGGTTTTTCCCAAACAAATGTGGTGGAATGAGAGCACACAGATTTAATAACTGCAGAAGCTAAGAGAAGAGACGGGAAAGCACGTTTCATAAACTAAACTTAATAAAAAAAAAAGGGGGTAGATTCGGGCTAAAATAAAGGGGCGTTTAAATTTTCTTATTAAGGTAATTATTTTCTGCATGCATATCAGAAAAATGCCACGGAGTGTATGCTTAAGTCTTTTATTGACTTCCATTGTAAACTAAATACTTTTCAATTCATTGAAAAAAGGTTTAATAAAACATAATGGACTTATAAACTATGTTACACAAATGTAAGGTTTTTTTTTTATTCATATTTTTTAAAATTCCTGAAATCCTTTGGCCACAAGCCCCAATTTGTTGTCTTCCTGTTTAAGAAAAAAACTTTTTACCGTTCCCCCTTATCACACAGGCAGGATAACTGAAATTGCAGATTGTCACAGCTCCCCCTCTACCTCTCCCATGTCAGTGACTTTTTCCCAGGTCACAGATCATGACTCTTATACAAGTCAATTAGTCTGCTCCTGTTCACAGCCTCCAGTCCATGAAACTACTGTAAAGAATCTTTCTAAAAAACTTTTTAAAAACATCTCCGGGAAGGGTGGCTGCCTCCATAATCCTATACAGAAAGAGAAATTAAAAAAAAATTACAGTTTGGAAAAAAAAAACAGCTAAAAAGAAAAAAATATGTTTTAAAATCTCTTGTAATTAGTAAAAAGAAAATTTATTGGTTTTTGATTCCTTTAAAGTTGTTTAGCAGTCATGTCAGCCCTACGTTTTCTTTTTTTTTGTTTAAATTTAAGGGTGCAAACCCAAAAAACGTTTTCCAAAAATCCTTTAACCCCTTTTCTTTTTAAAAAAAAGGGTTTTTGCATTTTAAAAAGAAAATTTAAATTTTAAAAAAATTTTTAAAAACGGGGTTTTTCCCCAAATTTTTTTGTTTGACTTCCCTCTGTCCCCCCGTTACAAAACGGGGGCTTTTTGGGGCGTGGGGGTTTTGGGACTTAATTTGTTCCATGTTTCACCTTGCAGATAGTAGGGTTTGGGAAACAACAACTTTCAGCATAAAAAGCAGAAAATGAGGTGAAAACTTAAAAAGGGACTTTGAAAAACAAATCAAAATGTTTTAAAAAAAATCTCTTGCGTATTTCCAAAAATTAAAAAAAAAAAAAAAAAAAAAAACCTTTTGCGCTGGAGTACATTTTAAAAAAATTACATGTTATGGCTCACATACAAATTTTTAAAATTTAAAAAACAAAACTACAGTCCTAAAACCGGGTTGTAACCAAGTGAATGGGCCCGGATATTAGGGCATATCTTAATGCAAGGTATTTGGGAAAATGCAGTTTTTTTAAACCCTAAAAATAAAGCCATTTCAAAACTTGGATTACAGATGTCAGGTGTAAGATTAATTACAAAACATTAAACTCTGTTCATATTCATTGTATACCCCCAAAAAAGTATGTACGTGTGTGGGAAACCCTTTTTTCTTATCTTTTAAACCTTCCGTTTGATTCAGGTTAATGATATGCTTGGAATGCATATTCTCAAGGAAAACTCCCTTTTCGGACGACTTGTTCTGAAAGAACGTGAGGAATTAAAGGGGCTTTTGGTTTACAGTTTAAACAGCTTTGTGCCAGTAGCCAAGTGGCCGCGGGTAGACGGTTTCAACATCTAATATTGAAAAAAAAGTAAAGTAAAAAAACTCTTTTAAGGGCTTTTTTTGATCTACTGGAAATTTATCAACGTTTAGAAATGAAGGATTGAGATATCCCCATATATAATTAGCTTTTTTCCCTTATAAACTTGTTTCCCCCCAAATGCCAATTAACCAATGATCAAACAACATATACTTACAATCAATTGGTTAAAAAATCTGTACTTCCTTGTATTAAACCAGTTGTATTACCTAATAAGACTAGATGGGGGTTTTTTGGGCCCAGTGTTTACAGCAAAAAAAAATGTTATTTTAATTTGGAGGAGTACAATGAAGGTTTCAGATAAAAGGAAGATTTTTACTTTACATAGTACTTTCCCACTTTATTTTTTCATGGTTACAGTCAAAACACAAAACTTGCATTAAGATTCATTTGTAATTTAAAATGGTAGGTTTGCAACAATAACTTTTTATTAAAAAAAATTTTAAAAAATTTTTTCTTGGGCAAAAGGTGACCAAAAAAACTTTTTATCGGACCCAATCTATAGGCAAAGCTTCTGTTATAAGGCTGCCAGGTCCATATTTGATAATGCGTGTGGCCCAAATTTTCCAAAAAGGAAATGCCTATGGTAATATACAAGCACCTGAGTTTTGGAATTTATAATCTAATAGGAAAGGATGTGATTAACACAAGAGGTTAAAAATGCTTTATTTGTACTGTGAAGCAGACAGATATGCCAGAAAAAGGAGTAAGGTAAATAATACAAATGTGAGCTATGCTGGAACATTTCTAAATGATGAAAGATGAGGAAACCGGCAATAGAAACGGTTGTAAATGTCGGTAATTTGATCTTCTTCCAGAAAAAGAAAGGTTTGTAAAGCATTCTTAAAATGTACCAGTAACCTTTTAAGATAACTGTTCAGAAAAAACGGTTGTGTGAGTACTTGAATAGCAGCATTATTTCCTACTAATAAATTGAGTAGCGTTTTTTCCCGGGGGGTTCAAATCCTCTTTTTCGCCCCCATACCCGCAGCCCTCCTCTCTTTAAAGTACACTTTTAGATGTAGCAACAGCGTGAAGGATATTATAGACCCAGCGTAGCATTTTGAGCTTAAATCAAGAACGGATGAAAGAAACATTCCCAAGCCGTCTCAGTGGCTGAAGAGAGACTAATTCAGCAAGAGACACACAACCTTCTCCTCCCCAAACATACCTTTCTATGGGCAGCATGTGCCCTGATCTTTCAGTCATTGGAGAGTTCATCTTGTAGATACAAGACAGATTTCAGCAGGTTTTTCAGATAAAATAATGAGTTTATGGGGAATGGGAGAAAAAAAAAAAAAAAAAAGGGCTTTAAACAGTCCACAAACAGAAAAACTGTAATTAACCCAAATCAAGGGGGTATTAAAAGAAATTTTACAAAAAAAGACCCAATTTTTTGGGTTTATTAAAAGATAATATTTAATTATCAAAAATGGTTTTTTCCCCCGGTGTTGAACATACGTTTTTAGATACGCGTTTGGTACCAAAAAATATTTTTAAAAATTCAATGTGATTTACGTTGCTTTAATATGAAACACCATCGGGCGTTTCCCCAATTTATCGCCATGCCGTTCACTGGTTTTTGATCCCAAAATCTGAAATTTAAAATGTCAATTCTTTGGGCCAAAGACGCGCGGGGCCCTATTTTAAACTATGGGGTTCTTCGTGATTTTCAAACGTACTAAACACGCAGCTGAGTTCGATAGTGTTTTTTCCCTTTTGGATAGGATCGCCGCTGCGTTTTTGGATGCGTTTTTCTGATCCAAAAACGCTGTGTGAACGGCCCTTAACAGTCAATTGTGGTGATGAAGGTTAACTAACAAGTAACATTTGCTTAGATTGAAAAATGTGTCTTCCAAACACCCCCCCCCCAAAAAACAAACATCACACATGATTCCTTTTAAAATTCATGTTAAGTCCTCAACTCGAGATACCAATTATTGTCAGCACATCAAGTGCAGCTAATTCTTACTGAAATATTCTCACTTCAGTTAATCATCTCACTTGAGACACACACAGCCTTATTCCTCTGTATTTTCAAATGCAAAAATATCAAATATATTTTCTTCCTTGCATGAACAGCTCCCACCAAGGTGAATTAGTAACATGAAACAAACTTGCAAAGATTACACTTTTGAATCTCATTCTGTTAGGAATCACAGTTACGCAATTTGTTCCAAGTAAAAAAAAAAAAAAAAAATTTCTTTACTGCAGACTCTTCAGTTAAGGCCTCAATGTCTTAGTTATGTTGTTCCTTTTGGATTGCAGGGGTAAATTTAAGAGTCTCTTGGAACACGTCACTCGCTTTCATTGTCAGACTGAGAAGACTGGTCTTTATCTTCCATTTTCTCTTCATCCTCAGCATCTTCTACTGAAATGTCTTTCTTAACTCCAAGTAGTGAGTCATCGACTGAAAATTTGCGCATTTTAATGTTTGGCAGCTTCTTCAGATCCAAATCCCATTCTCTGAAAATGAGCAGTGAGAAGGAAAAAACAGGAAAAAGACATTTGTTAATTTATCAGAACTGCACAGATTTACCCTGAGGAATGCTGGAAAATGGTTCATCAATCAAATAGACCTTCAATGCTTAAAAACTGTACAGTAGGCTGAACTAGAACAATGCTTTAAAAATCATATCAAGCAGAAGGCTAAAGATTGAATTTCCATGACTAGAGCTTATTTTGTATACTGGAGTTAAATGAAGGCTGTCATGTGTAAGCTAAATTTTGTCTTGCAAAAATATACTACATTCATATCACAGCAAAAGATAACATTAAATGAACAACCACTGGGGGCACATTCTTTTGAATAATACTGTAGCAATAATCTTATATTATACATTAAAGCTTCCCTGCTGAAACACCCTAATGTATACCAGGGCTTTACATTAGGGAAGCAGAAATTAGAGCAGTAGTCAAGGTTTGGCAATTATGTCTTATTTACTTAAAAGAATATTGAAATTTTCCTACTTCGTTGTAAATAATAAGTGATAGAATAAAGTACTGCCATATTGGTTGTCACTTTTACTTGGCTCATCAGAAACATAGTGAAAGCATGATATTTTGCCAGCATGTGCTAATAAAGTAAAAAGATAATTCACAGAGAAGCCCATGCTAAAAGTGACAACCAACATGGCTGCATTTACTGTTGTCCGTGCACAAAAATGGGCAAAACTAAGAAAAAGTGAGCATCTCAGAGAGTAAATAAAACAAAAGTACCAAACTATTGTTTTATTGGTCTGTAACCATTTTATGGTAGAGATCAAGTCAGTATAATATCCTGGCCTAGGACAAAAGTGTTATAAGGAACTGAGTAAGGCCACACTCATCGGAAACTTTCCGCCATAGATTGCGATGCAAACCCACTGTGACTGTATGACGAAATGTTCATGCACGAGACTTAGATTTTGTTGCAGATTTACTGCTTATTTTATACCATAAGGGCATGTCCCCACGGCACGAGTTTGCGGCCAGTTTTTCAGACGTTTGCGGTTTTGCAGACCCTATGGAAAACCTGTGCAGCAGTCCCCACTGCACGTTTTCCGCCCGGCGGTTTTTCCGCCTGCGGGCCGCCCGTAAGTCATTCATCATGCACATTCTTATGTCCGGTTTTCGGACAGAATATGTGCAAGTGAAGGGGGAGGGCTTTTCTCCGCTCATCACGGAGAAAAGCCAATATCTCGCTCACCCCCACCCCCCCGCGGCCGTGTGCACCGACCGGTATTTGTCCATTGCCGTTTAAAGGTGAAGTTCATAAAATATCCACCTCAGTTCTGCAAGTGAATAAGCATTCTGCGGATTCAAAAAATCATAGCATGCTTATTTTCCTATGTGAAAAATGTACACTACATGTGAATTGCACTTTCAAAACCACCTCCACATGTATTTTATTGTAAACTAGTTTTTGTAGCAGAAACCACAACATAAGCAGAAAACTCCATTCTGTCTGAACACACCCTTACAAAGAATACATAAGACTACTGCTCTGGTCAGCTCATGAAGAAAAATCTCCCCTGCCTCTTCACATTGGAGAGAGGCCAGCAAGCACAGTACAAGTCTACATATAGTAGCTGCCATTACAGAACAGCGATCAGGGTCAAAGGTGGGAACCATTTTCTCCATGACGTGTGAGTGCGCACATCTTAACAGTTAAAGAGAACCTGTCACATAGTTTATGCCCCCCTTGCTGAGGACAGCACAAGCCAGTGTCAGACATGCTGTTTCCAGCGCTGTGCCCCTTATTCTGTAAGATGCTGTAGTATTCGTGTACTTAATGCTCAAATCAGCCAGAAGAGTCATTCGAAGTCCTTCAAAGAGTCAGTTTTTTTCAAACCCGGCAAATCGGAGGCTAGCCCCGCCGACCTCAACTGACAAACCTATTACTTTGAATAGGTAGAAACATGTGAATAACTGTCAGTGGGCGGGGCTAGCCAAACTGCTGCATCTTACAGAATAAGGGACACAGCGCTGGGAACAGCAGGTCTGACACTAGCTTGTGCTGTCCTCAGCAAGGGGGGCATAACCTATGTGACGGGTTCCCTTTAAGTTAAATTATTACGACCATCAGCTAATATCCAGTTTAACTACTGTTTGCAGCATGTAAAGTAGCTAGATGGCTGGGAGTGACTCAATAAGGTACCAGGTATCTGGAGCCATGCAAACAACTGCTGGAGTGTGCGTGGGGGAGGATACATACAGCAAACTCAACAATTGAGGTGGTCACACAGACATATGTATGGTAGCCCCATGGTTCATTTTGGCAGTGAGCTGCTCAACTGTAGTATGCCACTCTGCCATCACAGACCTTCGTAGCTGGCATTCACCTCTCACATTTATGGCACGTGGTGCTCCACCATTTCCATGTCGCTTATTTGCAATGGTACCACTGTCGACTCATGACACACTTTTACCACAGCAGCATGTAAACAGTTCACAAACTGTGCAGTTTCAGAAATACTGTTCCCAGTGTCCCTAAAGCCAATAATCTAGTCATAAGGATGTGACACGACCGTATATATCTATATTAGTGATAACTTTTCCTATTTCCCACTGATGAAACACAAAAAATGAAATCAGTGTAAATGTGCGTAAGATTTTAAATGGCTTCCAAGCTATACTGTCACATTTTCAACATATTCTCAAATACTGATCAGTACTCTTTTGCATAAAATAATGCAGAATTGAGCACCAGAGAATATACTGCCATAACTTTGTAGTTAATCACTAACCTTTAGCGGATTAGATTAGCATTTTTCAATTGATCAAAGAAGGATCACAATGTAGTTCTAGTATTTAATAAAATATATGTTACAATACACCCAGGAAGGTTGTTGCTCTATTATTCGAGAAAGCCGTCTTTAAATTCTTCAGCACAGTACAATTAAGAGGGTACATGTAGAAAGAAAATAAGATTTTTTACCGTAAAAGACAAACTCAATTATTTATTATTCCCCGGGAATTACTTTTATCCTCTATCCAAAGAAGGGTAATAAAATATCTGATTGCTGGGATCCTCGTCAATAATTAAACTGGGGATCCAAGGTCCCCTGTTCTTCCTTATTGCACTCGTCCATCAAGGAAATTAGAAAAAAGCAGCGATTGGACATACATACTGCTGTTCTGTTCAAGATCTATGGTGAATAGGTGATAAAGATCAATCACTATTACAGCTTGACAATGAGAACTCATGCTGTTCACAAGTCTAGTTATTGACTGCTGAGGCATGGCATCCTTCTCTTCTTGAGGGGCGCCCCTCAGGTCATTGAGGTTCAGGGGTACAGAGTTACGAGCCTCTACATGGCAAACCAGCTAATCCTGCAGGTATTCTAGGTGGATCCGGTCTGGAAAGTGCAGGCCACTCCATTTGAGGTACCCCAATCTCCAACAGCCGTTCCCTAATGATGCGACCTGGATGAGCTGGAGCATTGTCGTCCATGAAGATGAAATAATCTCTGTGTTGTTCATGAAGAGACACAATGCCTGGATAAATGATGTTATTTAAGTAGTAGAGGCTTGTCACTGTACCATTCACAAAGTGTATTGACTAGACACATTGACCATACTATAACACCACCAAAGGCTTGTCTGGTGACAATAGTGGCTGATGCATAGCGCTCTTATTGATGTCTCCAGCACTGTTGGTGGCTATCATTTCTACTGTTAATCGACTTTCATGAACAACGGTCACTTGTCCAGCATAGATGCCCCTGGCTCATGCAAGATGATGATGCCAGTGCCTGGTGGTGTGGTCAGGTACCCTTGCAGGTCGTCTAGCACGGAAACTATGCTGATGTAAATGGTTAGGAATGGTCTGACGTGACACTTGGTTACCTCTCACCTCCCTTAAACATGCATGGAGTTGTGTGGGGTTCATCATCCGAATCTGCAGGGCAGTGTCTACAGTGAAGCGGTCATCAGTGTGTGATGTAGCCAAAGGACATACATTTCTTTGCCTTTCTATGACTCTCTGTATCTTTGTTGCAAACTGCTGTGGCACTCTAGGCTCAGTGAACACTCTTGTCTGAGAGAATGCTGCTTGAAGCCTTAAAATGGCGAGGTACTGTAGACCAATTGTAAGGTGTTGCCTTGGTCTCAAGATGTCAAAATGTGAACAGCATGAGGAGGACTGTTTAAATCCCAATTCAAGTTGTTTCTCTAAATTTATTTGGAAATTCAGGAATTTTGCCATTAAGTAGATCAGAAACTTGTGCAAAAAGTACTGGAATACTAAATAGTTGGACATGTACATTTTAAAGTTAAGAGATTGTTTCCTTAGAGCATTTAAAAATATTTAAAACATTTTTATGCTCATCCTGAAATTTCAACCAAAAGCCAAATATCCCTAATTTTTGTGAATAATGTATAATGGTGCAGCATTGTGGAGAACTTTGAGCAAGAATAATAAAATTACATTGAATTCTAAAGTGAATGGGCAACCAATGCAGTGACTGACAGAGGGTAGAGGCATGAGGGGAGCAGCTGGTCAAAAAGATGAGCCTGACTGCTGCTTTTAGGATGGAATAAAGAGGGGGAAATTTTGAGGTAGGAAGACCAATAAGTAACAGTAATCAAGATAATGAATCAGGACAACAATAAGAATTTTGTCTGCTTTCACGGTAAGAAAAGGGTGTGTTCTGGAGACATTTTTGGAGGGGCAAGTGGCACAAGTGTGCACGTAATTTCATTAAAAAAAAAAAAAATAGACTTGAGTCAATCATAACCTGAAGACAGCTGGTATGCTTCCTAAAAGCTATGGTAATGCTGCACACTAAAATTAGGTATGTTACTAGATGAGGGAAAGAATCTCAATTTTTAAAAGATTTGGTTTTGAATAGCAAAAAGGCATGATGTTAGAGTTATCAAACCAACAATCTGTGTTCTGTAGTATTGCATGAAGGAGGTATGTAGTTCGGTATAATCTGCATAGAGATGGTACTGAAAGCCAAATGTGCGGTGTTTGCCCAGCAGAAGCAGTGTACAGAGGAAAGGAACTGGGACTAAGTCATGAGAAACTCCAAGAGCAAACAGAAGAAGTAGAGCAAGCAAATTATACTCTAAACATGCAGTCAAAAAGGTAGAAACCCAAGTGAGATTAGTATGCCTAGGCCAAAAAAGTTAAAGGGGTGTTCCCACCATATATCGCTAGAATATGCTAACAAAGTTCAATAGGTGCAGATCCCTATCCTGGAATGGCCCCTCCCGAAAATCATGGAGCACCGCCAAGCATTGCATTTGGCTGTGCTCAGAACGCCCATGGAACAGAATGGAGAGTTGTGCATAATAAGCGGGACCGGCTCTCCATTCTGCTACAGGGCCCATTCCAGAGATAGGTGCGGCTCCCAAAGGTGGGACCCACTCCTATGAGACCTTGATGGCATGTCCTAGTGATATGCCATCAAAGTCTATGGTAGGAACACCACTTTAAGCTACCTAAGTGGGAATTGATGTTTCACAATGTCAAATGCTAGAGAGATCCAGAAGAATCAAGAGAAAGTAGTTGCCGTTATATTTAGCTATCAATAAATCATTCAGGCATTCAGTAAGAGCCTTTTTTGTAGCATGCAGAAAAAAAGATTTTAAAAGGTTATACAGAGAGCTAGGGAGTTAGCAGAGAGCTAACTGATCAGGCTGGAGTAAACAGAATGGTTTAGTAGTTTACAGAAAAAAGGGAAATTACAGAAAGTTCAATAATGATCAGCTACCGATGGGTCAAGAGTTTCTTTTTTAACCAGTAATAGGGGCAATATAACAACATGTTTAACATGTTCCTGAAGTGAAAAAAAAGAACTGCAAGGAATGAACTGTACAGCAATTCATTTTAGGGTTTATAGCTATCATTGCAGAATTAAAAATGTTCCGGACTTGTGAAGTGTTTCTATGTTAAAGTAAGAAACTGAATTTAGTAGCGGAATCCACACCATACACAGCAGGTACAGGCTGTTAGTTACAGTGGCACAAGCCATCAATGACTTCAAATACTGGCCATTTAACTACTTGGATGTGATGGCCAATGACAGAGGCATGGTGTAAAAGTGACAACCATCCATCTAGTGGTATGGCTGACGGACAAAAAATATCAAGCCAAAAAAAGAAAAGTTTCAGATATAATCTTAGTTATCTCAAAAAGTGAATGCCATTTAAAAAAAGGAAGAAAAAAAAAGCCACATTATTATTATTTATTTTACTGCATTATAGATTCCAGGGCGCTGTACATTCGATAGAGGGTTACATACATATGTCAAGCAAGTACAATGTTGACGATAAATTACTAACAACTGGTACAGAGAGAGAGAGAGAGAGGACCTTGTAGATTACAATCTACAAGAAAGGTGGAAAGAGACAGAAGTGATCAAAAAGTATGTACTACAAAATGGTGCCAATAGAAAAAAAACTACCCTTTGGCCCACAAAAAAAATAGTCCTCACAAAGGTCCATTGACAGAAAAATAAAACTGTTACTGGTTCAAGAAAAAAGTAAGTAGCAAAACAAAATAAAAATCGCATAAAAGTTGCCAAAAATCCCTGGCACAGAACAGGATAAAAGAAGAGAGAAAGACAAATAAAAATTTAAACATTTAAGTTAGGTGAGTAGTGCCAGTAGGGAAAAGGGACTGGACTAATCGTGAGGGAACAGAATCAATAATGCTTGAAAGGGTTTTCAAATCAGGCTGTTTCACAGACCCAACTCTTCCCAGATCGCTATAGGCTCCCACTTACTGGTTAGGCTGTGGGAGGTTCTACAACAGTGATCGCCAAATTCTCTCTGCTATTCTTAGCTGAGCCTGTTAAAGGGAAATTGGTGACAGAGGAGTTTAAATAGCAGGGCAGAAAGCTACAGAACTCTAAAGGGTTAAATTTTAGAAGTAATATAGATAGACTCGCTTGTGTGTTGCTTCAATGCTGCTCGTGTGCTCTAGCATTGATGGGAAGCAAAATCAAAACAGCAATGTACTTGGCAATAATCCTAATGTACCTTTGCCTACATGTTTAAAGCTAATCTTTAAACAAGTACAAGCAGTAGCAAAGGAGGGAAGAGGATTAATGCTACTTGGAGACTGGGAGATTATTTCATGTTACTTTTAAAACATTTAGCCAGAAGTTCAGGATTGAGATCTATGTTAGGCCCCAGCACTTTAGGCCTAAGAAGGGAGTGAAATGTATCAAATAATCATTTTGGATCCTTAGACAGTATGGAGATCAGAAAGCTAACACAAGCTTCTTTGGCAAAAAAAAGGACAGATGTTTTAAGCATGAGCTTGTATTGAAGGATATTTATTGACATATTCAATTTCTCTTGTTTATGGAAGTGGCTTATTTTACAATGGAAAATTAAGTGGCCTTGTACTGATCAAGAAGAAAGACCTATCTCATTTTAAAAGCCATTTCTAAAGCAGCATACTTGTATTTGACCTTGAAATCAAAAAGATGGAGTATTTCATGTCAGAGGTTTTTGTATGTTTACAATGGTTACATTATTTTCAATGCCTAATTTCAATGATTGGCTGCTTGCAAGGTTGCAAACTGGAAAAACATTATCAAAAGGTTGGCAATGTGATACATAATTCTAACAGAGGAAAAATAGTGTTCCGGGCCTTATCATGTATATTATAAAATGAAACGGTACAGATAAGAAATAATGGTCATGCTCCAGATGCGAAGGATCGCCATTAGCGGTGTTGTGACCTTTGTGAAAACCCTTGGTGCAGTCACGAGGCCGAACTGCAGAGCCCTGAACTGAAAGTGCCACGAGCCTACTGCGAAACACAGGAACCACTGGTGGGCCTGGGACACACAGACATGCAGATAAGCGTCCTTGATGTCTATAGCAGACAGAAATTCGCTCTGCTACAGAGAGGCTACCAACGACCCGAGCAACTCCATGTGGAAACCAGGAACTTGCACAAACCGGTTGAGCTCCTTGAGGTCCAACACTGGCCTTACTGAGCCACCCTTTTTAGGAACCATAAAAAGGTTTGAGTAAAAACCCAGAAACCGCTTGGTCTCGGGGACTGGCATAATCACTCCTTGGAGGAAGAGGGCGCGGATTGCCAGAAAAACCGCTGATGCCCAAGAAGCCTGCGGGGCGGAAAACAGAAGCCACGTGTGGGGGGTTGAAATTAAGTGAATCCTGTATCCTGAAGTGACGACGTCGATAACCCAGGTATCATCGACCTGAACCTGCAAGATCTCCGGGTGATGGCAAGCCCTCAAACCAAATGCGACTTGGCTGATGGACCCTAAGGCGTTCTGCGAGACGGTCAGGAAGAAGCTGGTCTGGCTAGGGGGCACTTAGCTCCTGTGGAGCAGGAGTTTTCTCCGTGGCTGGCCTGTAAGAAAATCTCCGAAAGAGCTGAAGCTGGGCGTGCTTTTTAGGTTAATGACGCCGCACCAGCTGGCTCTGTGGGAGGAGAGTACTACGACCCCCGATGGTTTCTGAAACTAACTCGTCCAAATGCTTCCCAAAAAGCCTACTGCCAAAAATAAAACGCGCAACCAATAAATTCTTGGAGGCTGCATCCGCAGACAAAGACTTCAACCACAGGGAGCGGCAAGTGGCCACTGCATTGGCAAATGCTCTAGCTGCTAAATGGGCTGATTCAAGCGAAGTGTCACTCAAACTTCGAAGCACCTGAAAGCTGGAAAGCGAGACTTAACAACTCCTCTGTGGAAGCTCCAACTGACAGCCCTTGCTGCAGCTGTTTTGACGAGACCATACAGGCTTTGCTGACCCACAAAGAAGCAAATGCAGGTTACAGGGCTGCCCCGGCCACCGCTGATTTACAAAAACCGTCAAGACGATGGTCTGTCCCGTCATTAAGGACTGCCGCTTCCGAGACGGGGATGGCGGTAGACTTTGAGAGCTGGGTGACTGGGGCGTCCACTGATAGGACCCCCCGATCCCTCAGGAAAAAGACAAAGAGTACTAAGCCGTCTGGTAGGAAACAACGCCTGTCAGGATGTTTCCACACCCAGGCCACCAGTTCCTCCAACTCTGGGTGTGTAGGGAACACCAAACGCTGCCGCCTGCTGTGTTTAAAGGAGACCTCCTCCTGGGGGCTGAGATATCCTCATCCTTAACATGGAGGGCGCCTCTGACAGCCCGGATAAGGGCTTGGACCGCTACTGGTTTTACATAATCTCTGTCTGGCTCCGAGTCAGAATCAGAGGAGTCCCCAGTTGACGAAGCCGTGTCCCAGCATAGAGCTTCTAACGCCGACCACTGTCTGTTAGGAGAGAGTTCAGGTGATAACGAGGAAGAGAGAGCTCTAACCCGCTTACGCAAACACTCCATACAGGCTGCGCCAGGCGCTGGACACTGGGAGGTGCTAGACTGAGCAGCAAGCAGAGACGGCATACGCTCTATGGCCATAACCATAACCTGGGACAGTCTGGACAGGTCGCCCACTGCTAGTGAGAGAGCCCTGGCCCATTCCAGGACCACCGACTCCTGATAGGAGAGGTCGGGGCCCGCGGCGGTCGGCTGAGGAGCCATGCAAAGGGCACAAAGGGCATTGGGCTGGCCACACAAGAATTTCTTGTGGCAACGGGGGCAGGCGAAGTAAGTCACCACTACGTTGGATGCGGGTGGTTTTAACCCCTCATCCTTGGAAAGGAACATGGCTGCAAGGTGAGCGGGGCAGGGATAGATGGCCCAAAGAAGGCCAACTTACTACCCCAAGGTGCTGTGTCCTCCACGGAAGCCAGGAGATGCAACAAGCAGCCAGGACGCCGAACGCCATAAAAATTGTGATTAGGCTCCGCCTCCACACAACTCTGGGCTGCTGGAGGTCCTGCCCCATCCTGAAAGGGGCCCGGACCTGTTTGGGGCGGTCCCTGTCGGAACAAGCCCAGGAGCAGGTACGTCCTAGTTGCGGCCTAGGCCTCCGGAAGCCAGGGACTAAATTGAATTTGCGGCCCCGAAATGCTGCCAAAGCAGGTAAGGAGAACCCGCTGATCCTCGGAGGACCCATCCTCCCCCCCAGCAGCCAGTGCCTGGATGCCAAAAACGGCGTGGTACCACATGGTTGCTCAAAAGTCGGCGGAGCAGGCCAAACATGCCCCGCTGACTAGCGCTGGCTATGGCTAAGCAGGGGAGCGAGCTCCCGCTCCTGGGAAGCCCACCAAGACCAGGGAAAAAAGAAAAGAAGCGAGATATGACCCGTATCACATAGAGAACATTCAACGATAACCTAAAAGTGTGAACTTTCAACAACTAGGGTAGAAGAGGAAAGGTGGGGAAGAAGGTGCTCTGCCATGTGTGCTCTCTTAATCCAGACTGAAAACTATTGTGTGCCATGTATGCCATGAATAGAAGTATTTGTGGGATTGATCCTCTTCTTCAAAAGTGTAATTAGTGTTCACAATAATCAAGGACATCTTCCACCACCTTAACTTGAAGCAATTTCCACTTTACTTCAACGGCTAACTTAGCTGCATGATGGATGTGGGTCACTGGTATTCTATTTTCAAAGGGAATGTTTTTGATGCCTAACCAGAAAATGGCGAACAGGTGTATGCCACCACCTAGTAAGCAGTTTTTGATACTGCTCACCAATATTGGTACATGCTGAAGATCTATCTGTCCACTTAAGAGTTAATGATTGAGCCTCATTTCCAATTTGGCACCATATTTAAACCAAGGTGATTTTAAGTTATGTATGCCTGAAGGAGCGGGATTGTATTCCCGAAAAACGCGCTGCCCTGCACCTTTTATGCTACAATAAACCAACTTTAAATCAAATAGTTGGTTTTCTTCATTCCTGCTGAGCGCTAAGGGACCTCTTTGAATTCTCTTGCTAACTTTTGCATTTGATTTCCCCTGTTTGTGAACACTTGACCGGAGTGACTGTGTGAACAGAGGACCTTCGGCTGGCTGATGCAGGTTGTGGAAAGAGCCGTGGGATTATTCTTCCATACGTGTATATGAGCTGTACCATTGGTGCAGCTCAATAAGGTGAGCTTCGCTCTATACAGCAACTAGCTCGGTTTTAAAAGTTACGCGCATTGCGCCTTTTGTCTGCTTTTTTTCTCCGAGGATCATTTTGTGACGAGAACCGGGGGATCATTGAAATGTATTCTCTGTTTATGTTGTAAACTACTGTCCGACACTCACACAAGCTGACGGGAGGTCCCAATCTTACTGATGTGCTGTAATCTGATTTTACTACGTTGTACCTCCTTTCTCCAGGCTGTGGAGATAGCGGTGTCTGTGGTCAGCAGTCTGCACTTCAGTAGGGTTTGAGCATGCAGCAGGGGTGAGTATCTACAGAAGAGCTGATTTATCATCATTTACACACCTCTTGCTAAAATATAGTTATCTAATCACAGTGATGATAAATCAGCCCGCACATGCATCATGTAAAGTTTAAGCAAAAAAACTTTTATTTTTATCTATGCAACATTTATAAGGTATGCGACTTTCAATCAGCTAACGTTTTTGGTCATGCTTGACCTTTATCTGCTGAAATCGGTAGAGAGGTAAAAAACCGTCGGTAGCTCGATGTGAGTCAAAAGGAGACTGCCGCCAGCAGTCACATATCTTATAAATGTTACAAAGTTTGTAAGGCCGAAATAAGACAGACGTCCATTCAGTTCTGCCTATTGTGTTAAAGTGTTGATCCAGTGGAAGGAAAAAATCCCATGAGGTTGAACCCAATTGTCCTCATTTTAGGGAAAAAAAGTCCTTCCCGACTCCAATCTGCCAATCATAATAAACCCCTGGATCAACGACCCTTCTTCAGAATCCTAGTCACTATAACTTGTTTTACTATTACACTCTAGAAATGCAACCAGACCCTTTTTGAACTCTGGTATTGAATTCACCATGACAAGTTCCCCTAGCAGAGAGTTCCACAGACTCACTGCTCTAACAGTAAAGAATCCCTTTCTATGTTTATGTAGAAACTTTCTTTCCTCTAGATGTAAAGGATGCGCCCTTGTTCTAGATACAGTCCTGGGTATAAAAAAATCTTGAGAGAGATCTCTATATTGACCTTTGATGTATTTAAAAATATTTATTATGTCCCCCGAAGACGTCTTTTCTCTAAACTAAATAAACCCTAATCTAGATAATCTTCCTGGGTATTGAAGTCCACTTATTAATTTTGTTGTCCACTTTTGTACCTGTTCAAGCTCTACAATGTCTTTCCTGTGCACAGGTGCCCAATACTGTACACAATATTCTATGTTTGGTCTAACCAGTGACCTGTATAATGGAAGAATAATGTTCTCATCATGTGAATCTATTCCCCTTTTAATACACCCCATAATCTTGTTTGCCTGGGCAGCTGCTTCCTGACACTGGCTGCTACAATTAAGTTTACTGTCCACCAGGATTCCCAAATCCTTTTCCATGTCACTTTTCCCAGCGTTTTTTCCGTTTAACGTAATCATGGAATGGATTTTTCCTCCCAACCTTGCATTTATCGGTGTTCAATTTCATCTGCCATTTCTCTGCCAAGGCTCCCAACTTATCCAGATCCCTTTGTAATAAAACATTGTCCACTATTATGTTGATTACTTTACAGAGTTTAGTATCATCTGAAAAGATTGATATCCTACTGAGCAATCCATGTGTAAGATCATTAATGAAAATACTAAAGATGATTGGGCTCAATACTGAACCCTGTGGTACCTCACTAGTAACAGGGATCCAGTCTATGTACCGTTAATCATCACCCTTTTTTTCCATCACTGAGCCAGTTACTTACCCACTTGCACACATTTTCTCCCAGTCCAAGCATTCTCATTTTACTTACCAACCTATTATGTGGCACAGTATCAGATGCTTTAGAAAAATCTAAATATATAACATCCAATGCCTCACCATGATCTAATCTAGAACTAACTTCCTCAAAGAAGCAGATGAGATGTTGCATAAACGAAAATAAATAAAAAGGATTTTTTGCTTAAAATGTTTTGGCTTACATGATTCGTGTGCAGTCGATCAAAATATATTTATTGACACGGATTGCAGTATCCTATCTGCCTAGCACTGGTGAGAATCTTATTAACTAGTTGTGCTGAACAACTTGAATATTTACCGGTTTAGGACGCTGGGAGTTTTAATAAATATGGAGTTACTATATAAGATGTTATAGAACAATCTGGTGCTTTTTTGCCTTGATTTAGTTGTAGATTCATGAATCAGAAGCTTTATCTCAAACAAAGTGTGCAACTCTAAGATACATACACAAGTCTTAAGTGTAAAGACACTCTAAAAACGAAAAGGGCTTAAGGGATGAGCTCTCCATTAAGAGAAGTGAAGCTCCTTTAGACTAGGTTTAACTAAGGATAATAAAAGTACAGGAAGAGTCAATGTTGGGAGATTAGGAAAGTGACTGTGGCCTACTTTTCTCCAGCACTGGAGGGTTGGGTCTATGGAAGGGGGGAGTTTACACCCCTGGTTTGGGGTGGAAAGGGTAGAGAAGCCAAGGTTTTAGGGTTTTGAAACCAACCATGTCAGCTTCCATGGAAGCCCAGATCTTGTCATGCGAGTGGTTTCACCAAGATTTGGCTTGGTCAAGGGTAACTGCCATATGGTAAAACTGGAGGTTGGGAAGATCCAACCCACCTAAGTGCGTCATTTTCATTATTAAGGAGCTGGAAAGTCTGGGTCTCTTATGTCACCATATGAATTTATTCATTTGAGTACATAGGTGTTTGAAAGTTGAGCAGATAGAATGTCTTGGGGAATGTAAGCATTCTGTAAAGAATAATATTTCCTAACCATGATGATTCAAATCCTGTCTAGTTCTTTTTGAAGAGCGCTAATGAGGGGATAGAAGTTAGCTTTGATCAGGGAATAACATTTTTAGTATGTTCTATGCCCAAATATTGAACAGAGGAGTTGTTCCACTGGTAGGAGAATTTCAGTGGGTTTCAGTTAATATGGATAGGTTAAAGCCTAGAATTACTGATTTAGTGTGGTGGTGATACTAGACCAAAATCTTCCAGCATGTTGGA
This sequence comes from Phyllomedusa bahiana, assembly GCA_025379985.1. Taxonomy (NCBI): domain Eukaryota; kingdom Metazoa; phylum Chordata; class Amphibia; order Anura; family Hylidae; genus Phyllomedusa; species Phyllomedusa bahiana. Next base: position 57,644 of record JAODAL010017667.1, read on the forward strand.
AACCGCAGGTAGAGTGGTCTATTTCTGTACGGGCCAATATAATGTCGTCTGCAAACTTGTTTATAGTGTGTAGCACCAGAAATTTTAGGATGAGTGTTCATTTTGTCTTCTAATGGTTCATGATCAATGGGAAGATTTGGAGGGACAATGGGCATGCCTGCTATGTACCATTCAATATTGGAAGGGGTCTGGAAAGCAGACCAAAAGACCAATACTTTTGCTAAAGGTTTAGTATACAATGCCCGAATGGCAGAATGGATAGAACCAGACAACACATTTTTCAAGTGTTTGGGATGCGAAGTCCCAGAGAATATGGTCAACTGGCTCCGGTGTGTTGAGGGCTAGAAGCAAAGACGGCATTTTCCCTGACTCAATTCTCAATATCAGTGTTCCCCAACTCCAGTCCTCAAGGCACACCAACAGGTCATGTTTTCAGGATCTCCCACAGAATGCACTGACAATAATGACTTCACCTGTGCAATGCTAAGGAAAGCCAGAAAACATGACCTGTTGGTGTGCCTTGAGGACTAGGGTTGGGAACCTTTGCTCTATATGAAGTTGACGAACTGTCCGATACCATCAGGGGCTTGTCTACCAGTCATGAAATCAACTTACTCAGGCTGGATCAAGTATGGTAAAACTTCACATAGTCTGTGTGTGTTTGGCATAGATCTTTATGTTCAAGCTTAATAATGATATACAGTTGAAACCAGATTTTACAATAGACTATATAAAAAGACACACATGCATATTTTTCTCACTACCTGACATGAAAACAATAAACCTTGCCCGTTTTAGATCAAATAGGATTACAAAAATTATTTATATTTGACAAATTACATTATAATGATAATTTTTTAAAGACATTTCTGCAAAGTCAAAGATTTACATACATTTCATTAGTATTTGTTAGTATTGCCCTTACAACACTGCACCACTCCTTCCTGCAGTAAAACAACCCCACAACATGATGCTGCCCCCCCCCCCCCCCTTCGGTGTTTCACAGTTGGGATGGTGTTATTAGTCTTCCAAACTTCTCCCTTTTTCCTCCAAACGCAATGATTGTCATTATGGCTAGAAAGTACAATTTTAGTTTCGTCAGACCACAGGACACATCTCCAAAAATGTAGGTCTTTGTTCCTGTGTGCATTTGCAAACATTATTCTGGCCTTTATATGTTTCTTTTGGAGTAATGGCTTCTTCCTGGCACAGTGGCCTTTCAGCCCATGTTCATACAGTACTTGTTTCACTGTGGATACTGACAATCTTACCAGGTTCTGCCAGCATCTTCACAAGGTCTTTTGCTTTTGTTCTTGGTTGATATGCACGTCGGACCAAAGCATGTTTATATCTGAGACACAGAACCCATCTCCTTCCTGAGTGGCATGATGTCTGGACATTCCCATCTTGTTCTTGTGTCTCTAACTCAGATGTTGCCAATAAACCAGGAGCTTTCAAAGACATGACATCATCATATGGGCTGTCTCAAACTGTTTAAAGGCATAGTAATCCTAGGATATGTAAACTTTTGGCTTTGCAGAAAGTAATAAAATACCTTAAAAATTCTCTCTCTCATTCTAGCATTTGGCAAATATAAATAATTTTGGTAATCCTAATCGACCTAAAACAAGTTTTATTCTGATTTCATGTCAGATAGTGAGAAAAACACGCACGTGTCTTTTTATATAGTGTATGTAAACTTCTGGTTTCAACTGTAGGTCTAAAATTGTCTGGTGTGTTTGCCGTGTTGCCAGAAATTTCATAATGGTAATCCTCAGCATTTCATCAGGGAGGGAACCATCAGGATTCATTTATGTAAGCTTTTCTGGCACATTTATAAACATGCACAGCAAACATGGTGTAAAAAAAAAATTGCAGCCGAAACGGCACCACTGACCGTTGAATAAAATCTTTATTTTTTACCATTTGTGAGTGCTGAGATTTTTCTCTTTATCTAAATTATTGACTTGTCACAGGGGGTCTGTTTTTGTTGCTGGCTTCCTCTACTAACTTGTTTTATATAAATGTATTGCTTGTCAGTGTATTTACTTTATATTTTCATCTTAGGATAGACATGTAGTTCCATGCATCTATTACACTTTCATGAAATTATTTTTAACCCCCTCAAATTTAGATGATGCCCTTTTGTTCTTGTGTTTAGTTTCTTATTATAGTCCCTTCCCTGCTGAATTGTTAGCTTGTTTGAAGGTTTCAATCAATCATTCTTAATATGCAATAGACCAAACTTTGAATGAATAACACATTTAATATCTGTTTTTCAGTGTTGGACAAACAAAATCATTCCTAAATATTAAAAACATAGGTGAGATACTCCTCAATTATAGATGAAAACGGTCAACCAGTTCGCAATTCCTGTACAGAGTAAGTCGAGAGGAGTAGCTGGACCTTCAGGCTGTCCACACATCTGTGTGACGTTTCGAAGAATAAACTTCTTTGACAAGCATGCGCAGATGGATGGATAGTATCCTTATATGCATTTCCACTCCCAATGTAGCGGCTCATATCAAACACAATAATAAAAACAATTTCATATTTAAAATTTTATTTAGTCATTTCAGAGCCAATACTTTTAAAGTAACTATCCTTAAGCCTCTTTTCCATAAACCAGTTTTAATTTGCATAATTTCGCATCAACCTCCTCTAGAATACACCACTTGAGCTCTGATACCCTATGTTGGGCACCATAAAAATGATTATCTATAGTGTTTTCGGCAAAGGTATTTTTATCCTGACTTTCCACTCTTTCGTTTTGCGTTGCTGCAGCCACTTCCATCCTCTATCTGTATAAGCGTAAAGCAGACCTACGTTCATTCAATCGGACTTTCATAGGTCTGTTCGTCTGTACCATATAAGGTTTGCCGCATGTTCATTTCAACAGATAAATGACTCGCACGCTATTGCATGTATAGAACCCCCGTATTTTGATAAGGGAACCCTGCAACGGATGATTTATAGAGAATAATAGAAGTGCAGTTCTGACAGTTAAGGCACGGGAATGTGCCTCTCCTGTCAGTCTGCAATTTACTCTGTCCAGATTTTCCAAATTGCATTTATTATGATTTTACTTGAAGTGGTGTTGACCAAAAATTATTTTCATTTTTGGGACACATTTTACTTGCAGCTACAGGGACCTTGATGGGGGTCCAAGTTATTTAAATTTATTTATGGCAACATTGGAAACGAGACACATTTTTTTACATCTAACTATGGTCAATTTATTCGATACTGGTACAGATGTGTAGATGACGTGTTCGTCTTATGTGCATGCTTGACAAAAAAGTTCATTCTTCGAAACATCGCACAGGTGTGTAGACAGCCCATCTATTCCTCGCGAGTTAGCCCGTGCAGGAGGTGCAGACTGGTTAGAACTTTACATCTATAACTAATGAGTATCTCACCAAAGTTTATAATACTGAATGACAGAAAACAGATATTAAATGTGTTATTTATTCAAAGTTTGGTCTATTATGTTGTAGATAAAGACGTGGGAGGAAATCCACAAGGACCAATATGGCTGGATACCTGTAATCAATTAAGGGATAATACTATAAATGTTCAATCATTCTTTACCATGGTGCCCCTTTACTTTTTTCCTCTAGGGAACACAATTTTAGGGGTTTTTTTTGTTTGTTTTTTAAATCTTTCCCAATCCGATTTGTATTTGCGACCTTCCACCATTTTTTGTTGCCCATCCTAATTTTCAGTATAGTAGAAGTGACAATTCACCCATTACTTTTCATAGCTCTTGCTAAACTATTCTGTGCAATTTCACAGTTTAACATTTATATCACCCGTAACAAAAGACCCCTAGCTGTTATACTGTCATCTCCCCTGTTTTAGCTGTAGCCACTGTATAAAGCGGAAACTTACCTGAAGGTTTTAAAGTGTTTTGTATTCACAATATCTGGTATCTCTGAAAAAAAATAAAAAAATTTTAGTCAACAGTGAATAAAAAAAAAATACACATTTTGATCCTCACATCATAATTTAATATATACTAATTTTTTTTTTTATTTTATTACTGCATGAATTGACTGTAAAATAGATTTAAAGATTTTCTATAATATTAATAGCACATATAAAACACAAATCCCCGTAGTTCTGGATTTAGAAAAAGGCATCATTTATCTTCAGTGCTCATTTAAGAGGCTGCTGACTGCACCTCTCCAACAAAAACCTCAGTTACCACAGAAGAAAGCTTCCTCTATAATCACAACATTACCCAACTTATCAGTTCTTTAACTTAAATTTACACACAGTGGGAAACAGCAACGATTATCTCTTTGTTCTAATGACCAGTCATGATTTTGGTGACACATCCTCTATTTATACTTCTAAGTGTGAATGATCACAAAGCAAACAAAGCAGTTTCTGCAATGCACAATTCCTTGAAAGAGAAAAAAAAATCATAAATGTATTTAAAAAAAAAACAACTTTAAAGTGGTTGTATAGTATCAGAGCAATAAAGTTTAATCCCTTCTTGGCAACAGTCATAATTTTTTGTTTCTTCAATTTTTTTACCCACCTTTCAAAAGCCACAACTTTTTTACTATTCCATCCCGGGCCGGACTGGGAATAAAAATCAGCCCTGGCACAAAGCCCCCAGCAGCCCACATACAATATCCGCTTAAAAAATGTCCCTTGTTCTCGCACCTTGCCACTTTCTAAAATAAACTACACTGTATAGGTGCTTTCACATGGAGCATTTTTGGTGCATTTTTGATGTGTTTTTGGTGCGTTTTTGTGCAGAAAGGCAGAGCAGTTAATGCTGCACATTTCTACACAAAAAACGCATCAAAAAATGCACCAAAACCGCTCTGTGTTAAAGCAGCCTACACACAAGCAAGGAAGAAAGAAACTGGTGCAGAGAAACCCCCCATCACAGAGTCAGGTGTGCACTTGCTTTACAATGCGGGACAAGCCTACACTGACACTACATAAGCACCAACATAACCTACAACACCGCCAATCACATCACCAGTCAGGTCACCATCACATGAATACAGCACCGATTCAACCCAGAAGTAAAATTACCCCTGACAGCAGGGACTCACAGGAGACGTCATCTCTGATGGGAGTTGTTCTCTTCTCCTTTTCTTCTCCTTGTTGGCCCAAACCTCCATGATGTCTTCCCTGATGAGTTGTTCCCTTCCATTTTTTCTCTGTCCGGTACAGAATGTAATGTCTTCTTCTCCCGGTCACTACTCGTCCCTGTAGAATTTATCTTAGACTCCTCTCTTTACCAGCACTTTTCTATCAATTCCCCAAACAGCGTATGTTTAGAAATTAAAAAATGTCAGATAAGTGGCATGTAAATAGGTAGACTCCCATTAGTTAGGTAAACAGAGCCTTCCTCCAGTAACTAGCCAGGTAGCTGGGGCCGCCCCCAGTAACTAGCCAGGTAGCTGGGGCCGCCCCCAGTAACTAGCCAGGTAGCTGGGGCCGCCCCCAGTAACTAGCCAGGTAGCTGGGGCCGCCCCCAGTAACTAGCCAGGTAGCTGGGGCCGCCCCCAGCAACTAGCCAGGTAGCTGGGGCCGCCCCCCAGCACTTAGCCAGGTAGCTGGGGCCGCCCCCCAGCAACTAGCCAGGTAGCTGGGGCCGCCCCCAGTAACTAGCCAGGTAGCTGGGGCTGCCCCCAGTAACTAGCCAGTTAGCTGGGGCCGCCCCCAGTAACTAGCCAGTTAGCTGGGGCTGCCCCCAGTAATTAGCCAGGCCGGGCCAGTATGTAGCCAGGCCGGGCCAGTATGTAGCCAGGCAGGGCCAGTATGTAGCCAGGCAGGACCAGTATGTAGCCAGGCAGGACCAGTATGTAGGCAGACAGGGCCACTTATAGGTAAGCAAGGCTAGTATATAAGCAGGCAGGGCCACTTATAGGTAGGCAGGGCCAGTATATAGGTAGGCAGGGCCAGTATATAGGTAGGCAGGGCAGTATATAGGTATACATGGCAGTATATAGCCAGGCAGGGCCAGTATATAGCCAGGCAGGGCCAGTATATAGGTAGGCAGGGCAGTATATAGGTAGGCAGGGCAGTATATAGGCAGGCAGGGCCAGTATATGGGCAGGCAGGGCCAGTATATAGGTAGGCAGGGCTGATATATAGGTAGGCAGGGGCAGTATATAGGTTGGTAGGCAGGGCAGTATATAGGTAGGTAGGCAGGGCAGTATATAGGTAGGCAGGCAGGGCTGATATATAGGTAGGCAGGGCAGTATATAGGTAGGCAGGGCAGTATATAGGTAGGCAGGGCAGTATATAGGCAGGCAGGGCAGTATATAGGTAGGCAGGGCAGTATATAGGTAGGTAGGCAGGGCAGTATATAGGTAGGTAGGCAGGGCAGTATATAGGTAGGTAGGCAGGGCAGTATATAGGTAGGTAGGCAGGGCAGTATATAGGTAGGTAGGCAGGGCAGTATATAGGTAGGCAGGGCAGTAGTTAAGAAAAAACAAAAAACAATACTCACCTGATGTCTCTGCTTCCTCTTCGGTCTTCGCCCGGAGAGGCCGCTGGCAGCAGAGTGCGGGCCGCGGAGCAGGCGCGCGATGACGTAATTATATCACGCTGTTGCCCCGTGGCCTTCTGGGAGCTGAACAGACGGGATCAGAAGATCCAAGCTGTTCAGCCTCGGCCTCTGCGTGCACAGCACGCGGCCGTGATGGCTGCATGGCTGGGTCGGTGACCCGGCCGTGCAGCCGTGTGGCGAGGGGGGCCTGTCAGCCCCCTGGCACAGGGGTCCGGTCGTATAAGCGACCGTTGCGGCCCCTGTATGTGCGCCAGGTGGCACTCAGGGTCCGCCGGGGGGAAACACCAGCCCCCTCGTCGGGCGCTCCGAGACGGCGCTGCGGCCCGGACCCCAGCGGCTCGCAGGGCAAATGCCCGGTTTGCATAATGGGCAGTCCGGGCCTGATTCCATCAACATAGACATGCATGATCAGGTTTTCCACCCTTTTCTGGCGTAAAATGCAGCAAAGTGAGCAGGCTACGAACGTGTTAGGCGCATTGTTCGTAAGACTCGACACTCTCTGTGTGGCACCTCACACTCGTAATATTAAACACATATATGAATGCAGGTCGTCAAAACTAGGAGCATTACTGATCGCACAGGCAGACAAATTTTAATATAGCCTGCCTGAGGCTGAGGAGTATAAGTGGAGCTAGATTTGCTTTTTGGGAAAAAAATGTCCAATATTTCTCAAGTTACACCAGCACAATTTTTCTGTTCACTGACATGCTATTCTAATGACTTTTCTTTTATTTCCAGCCTATCTATACCCTTTATACATGTTTGGGAAATTACTTATGTGCCCAAGTTCCATAATGCGCCAAACACACAGGCGAGGTGCAATGAACTTTAGACACCATTTATGAACGTAAAAAAAAACACTTTCATCCATTCAGGCACATTTGACACTGAAAAATAGATGCGAAAATGCAGTTCGATCTACCTAGTTAAATACATGTCTCCCATGACTTCTTGTGGGATAACGTACTTTTTAATGGTTCCTTTGACCTTACCACAGAATGAATGTACTGGGAAACCGAAAAAAAATTCTAAGTGGGGTGAAAAGTGAAAAAACGTAATTTGCACCATTTTTGCAGGGGTTTTCTTTTTATGGTGTTACTCTCTGGTATAACTGATGTGTTATCGCTATTCTGCAAGTTGGTATGATTCTATTAATAGCAGATATGTAGGATTCTCATTACAGTTTAGTACTTTTAATTTTTTTATTAAATTCTCCATTTCTTAAATGTGTGCTGCAATGCCATTTTCTGCAACCAATAATGTTGTTTGTCCACCTATGGACCTGAGTAAGGGCTCATTTTTTGTAGGCTGAAGTGTAGTTATTGGTACCATTTTGGGACATATGCAGCTTTTTATAGCTTGTCATTCCAATTTCAGAGGATGTAAAATGACCAAAATAAAAGCACAATTTTGGTGTTTGGATTTTTTCGTGGTGCTCAGCGTCCAAGATAAATGATGTAATATTTTATTGGATGCACTTGTCTGGATGCGGCGATACCATTTATATGTAATTTGTAAAAACGGCAATACTTTTTTTTTTTTTTTTTTAAGACTTTTAGAACTTTTTTTCTACACTTATACAAGCAGCCTTTCTAAGGTACTTGACCAAAATTGGGTTTGATCACTTGTACACCCTCCTGCATTTAAAAATAATACAAAAAGGTGTATCAAGATGGCGGCTCTATTACTTCTGGCCTGAGGCAGGAAGTAATAGAAGCATTAACATGGTGGCTATGGAAGCCTTCGTGAGGCTTCCAGTTGAAATGTTAACCAATTGGCACCCTGTAATATTGTCGCAGGGTGGCCAGAGTGAGGAATGGTGTGCAGCATCTAAATGGTTAAAAGCATCTACATGGTTTAACAGCAAAGTTCAGACCCAGCTCCAATTCCTGCTGTTAACGGTAGGTGCTAGCTGTAATAATTAGCCAACAACCATCACTTATATAGCTGGCTCATCCTGTTAGCCTGCTACATATCTCCTTACCCACACTTCCATTGTCGGTAAGGAGTTAATGGCCTCAGCATAAATAATTGTACTATAGTAAATTCATTGTATTTTTTTTTACAACGCTACGTTGTGTGGTTCTTCAGAGTCACTGTGTGCATGGAAACACAAATGAAATTGTAACACCCCTTTGACTATTTAGTAATACATTTCTAGGTGGAATAACAGAAACAGCACACTACAGAGTTAGGAACCGTTCACACGGCACAGGAGAAATACCGGCCGGTTTGCCGGCCGGTATTTGTCCTGTTTTGCGGCCGTCCTCACGGCCGCGGGGGGGACGGCTTTTCTCCGCGATGAGCGGAGAACAGCCCTCCCCCTCTCATTGACATGCACATGTTCCGTCCGGAAACCGGACGGAAGATTGTGCATGTACAATGTTTTGTCGCCGGACCGCCGGCGAAAAACAGTCGGGCGGAAAACCCGTGCAGTGGGGACTGCTGCACGGGTTTTACATAGAGCCCCGTTCTGCTCATTTTCCGCCGGTTTTTCAGGCGGTCTGAAAAACCGCAAACCGCCTGAAAAACCGGCCGAAAACCTGTGCAGTGGGGACATGCCCTTATAAGAGTAGGTGCTCCAAAATTGTTAGTTTTATTAAAAAAAAAAAAGTATTTACTAAAACAGACATGTTACAGCAACTTTTTTACTATCACATAAAAAAAAAAATGCAATAAAAAAAAAGTGACAGAACGCAAGGTGGAGAGAAGGGTGTCAAGGAGACTAAATCCTGATAAATCACACTCCAACAAGTTTGCTAATCTAGCAGATGAGGGGGATGTGAGTTCAGGGTTAGCACTGCAGCAATACACTTCTAACCACCAGGGAAATGTCTGCTTCAGTATGGCAAGGAACAGGAGTACAGGGCAGGCCAGACAGGTGCTACTAGTTTGGGTTTTGACATATCGTGAGTTACATATTGTAGAATGGATTTATAGATGGTTACTGAGATGAACCAGTGGCCACTAATAACAAAACTAGAGGTAGGTGGAAGGTTAAAAAAATATTTCAGGGACACAGGACATAAACGTACTCAAATTCAATAATTTTCTGAAGTACTACGTATTCTGTAGAAGGGGCTGCACACTTGTGGAGAAGATGGTTAGAAAGTCAAGGATCAGGGGAAGGCAACTAAAGACACGGAAATCAAGATATTACTTATTCATGAATCTAGGGGTGCGCTGGACAGAGGGGCCAGGGTACTAAAATAAAACAGCAGCCAAAAACCTATGAATTGCACGCTGATAACTGCTGACAGAAAGAAAATCTGATGAACTAGAATGCATGATATCTAAAAAAAAAAAAAAAGTAGTTGGGGTAATCAAGAGATGGCTGGATGCTACCTATTATCAGTTTGTTCAGAAGGAATTGTGGAAGGTGATGCTTTACATTAAGAACCGTGAGAATATGGAACTCTGCCTGAAGAGTTTGAGATGATAAATTCAAGAGTTCAAAAGGGGCAGGGATGACCTTCTTGAGTGTAACATTAGAAACTATGGTTACTAGATACCTGGAAATTCGGTATCCAAGGATTTATTCTGTTTGTCATATTTTGCATGGGGAAGTACTTTTTACTCAGAATAAGGTTAACTTTTTTTTTTTATATATAAATTATGAGGCTTTTTACTTTCCTCTGAACCAAAACTGAAGGATAATGGACATGAACCGTTTTTTTTTTTTTTTAAACTATACTATGTTACTTTACATATTTACATACTTCGTTTTTCAGCTATTCATCTTTTTTAAGATCTCCAATTCTAGTCAGCAAATTCTGGTTTACATTCAGAGACAGAAAACCTTTCTGACCTAGTCCTGCCTATACGGCTGAACGTTTCCTTACTATATAGTCAGTCAAGGTGAATTTGTCTTAAGTTAAATAAGGTAATGGGTTTGAATGACATTCACCCCAGAGGTCGTGAAGAACTTTGAATTAGTAAGGGTGCTGCAGACAAATTATTTACCAGTTCTCTTTAATTGGTGATATTTTTAAGGATATTGCCAATCTAGATATTAGCAAAGCCAAAGTCCTTGATAAAGTTCCCCATGAAGAGCTTATAGAGAAGTACTGTATATAGAAAGCAATACTTAATCCCTAGTTCAGTGGATTGATCACTGTTTAAAAGACAGACTCTTGTAGTTAATGGTCTGTCATCTGAACAGAGATTAATTACAAGTGCTGACCACTTGTTTTGGGTCCTGTAATTTAAATATATTTCTAGGTGACAAAAGAGAAAGTTTGATAGGTAAAGTTTGCCAATGACAAAAAAAAAATTGTGTAAAATGGTTTAGACTCCTGAAGGTCTGTAACATGGAAAATGATTTAACTTTATTGAATAAATTGTCAAAACAAGAGAAGCCGTAGTTCAATGTTTCCAAATATAAAACAATGCAATTGGGAAGACAGAATCCTCTGAACCAAGACTTCAGAAGAGAAGTGTTTAGGTGTTGACAGCTTCAAAATGAGTCACCATTGCAGCCAGGCAGGGGGGAAGGCAAGTCAAATGTTTGTCTGCATAGCTAGAGGTATAACCAGCAGCAAGAGAGAGATTGGGATAGACTTATATGGAGCTCTAGTATGACCCCATCTGGAATATTGTGTTCTCTCTTGAAGCCTCACATACAAAAAGACATTGATAAAACACAACAGGAAAATGGCAGGAGGTCCTAAGCACAAAGCCCAAACATGAGAAAAAAAAAAAAAGAAGAGCAATCTTTAACGATGAACAGGAGTGGAGGACTGGGAATCAAAGGCACTGTCAAAAATGATAATTAGTAGATATGGACTTTCATCAGGCAAGGTTAAAAATCAAAAGAAAATGAATATAAACATGCCTGAAACAAACATATATACAGTGGTCCCTCAATATACAATATCAACTGGTTCTGGGACAACCGTTGTATATAAAAATACTGTATATTGAAACCACAACTCTGGAAAACTGGTAACTGGTTCCAAAGCCCCAAAGTGTCACAAAACATTATGCAAAACAAAGAATTGAGAAAATTAAGTAGATAACACAGAGAAAGCAAGTTTTTATACTTCAAGGCTAGGAGCTTTGGAATTATGTACTTTATACAGTACATAGAGTATGTATACAAATGGTGCAAACCACACATGGTGCCCAAAGCAGCAGAACAAGTACTACTGTACTGTACAGAGGGCTACTCGACAGCCAATCACTGCTTACAATTAATATAGATGGTTTACAAGCAAAATGTTTATGATGATTGGTTGGCTCTTCCAGTCAATCACATGTGCCAGTGTCTGTGCTGTTTAATAAGTGTGGTTTCAAGATACAATGGTATTCCCTGGAACATTGTATGTTGTGAATATATCGAGAACATTGAAACTTGAGGGACCATCACTGATTGGAGGTGTATTAGAATCTCTACTGTACAGTGCGGCACTACACGTAGTGTACTCTTTTTAACGAGTTGCTGCTTGGGCATCAGGTGAGGTCAGCTCCATTTTATTCTTTTTTGGTAGACTGTGTATAAAGTATATAACCCAAAGAAACTCCTATAATCAAAATAGTGAAAAAGTAATTTCTAGCAGCTTTCTGATTGATATATGTAAGGAATTACTTTACATGTGTTTGTTATCTGCGTAATTTTCTTTCATCTTCATTTTGCGCTATGTTGGGTTGACATTTTGGGGGCTTTAGAAACAATTACCACTTTTCCATAGCATTGTAAAATATGCATGATAATTTGCTTGATCTTCCAGTCAGTCACTCGCACAGGCTGAAAATTGTCAGCCTCTGTGACATTGTATGTCGAGTCTGATTTCAAGACATAATTTCCCAGGACAGAACATTTTGTGTTGAAAATATTGTATCCTGAGGCCATTGCAACTTAAGGGAGAACTGCATATTCATAAGGATTTTGTTCTTAGTTTAATCAATTACATCTAAGTAGAAGGAAAATAATAAAGATTCTTTAATATGTATGTATTTATACATCTTCTTTTATACATGGCTTCATATACCAAAAAGAAAGTAATAAAAAACTAAATTCAAATCAATTGTAATTTTCTTTTTATGTGTCACTACACAAAGAAGAAGACAAAACAAAATGTGCAAGACATGGGTGAAAAGTGCCAGGACTAGAAAGACTATAAACTGTGTGCTAGTATAGGAAAAAAAAGAGTGCCTTAGGGGAAACATTGGGTAGCATGGAGAGATTGGCTTTAAACAAGTAGGCACAGAAAATAACAATTTTAGAACAAGATTAGCTCACAGATAAAATAAAACCTTTATGGTTCATTGCACACATAACTAATTTCCAGGACCACTTTGTTTTATGTGATGAAATATAGTTTAAGTGATGAAAAATAAAAATTTTTTTTTTCCTTTTGAATCACAGTCTACTAATTGTACAGTATCAGTGACTTAAGTTATGAAACAAACTCACGGCTTATAAGCAGAGATCCCTGAAGTGAGATTTTGTAGAAGAGCGCTTACATTAAAGATTCTCTTCTGGGTAATATTGGCTTTTTAGCTGAAAGCAGATGGATGACTAAATTAACAAGACTTCATGAAAGGTCAGGATTGGATAACATATTTTGTGAGTCATTTCTTAACTTCTCACACACTGGGTGACATTCCATTAAAGGAAAACAGAATGGCTTTTGTACTTTAGAGAGCAAAAAGATATAGATTAATCTATAAAAATAATAAGGTCTCCAGTTCAGAGACAACAACTGTAGAATTGTAAGAAACAAAAAGCCTTGTAAAAAAATTATCACACAAAAACGGTATACAGCTTTTTAATATAAACCCCACTTCAAATACAGTTGAAATCAGAAGTTTACATACAATATATAAAAAGGCACATATGCATGTTTTTCTCAATATCTGATATGAAATCAGAATAAACCTTACCTATTTTAGGTCAATTAGGATTATCAAAATTATTTACATTTGTCAAATGCCAGAATAATGAGCGAAAGAACATTTTTTAAGGCATTTTTATAACTTTCTGCAAAGTCAAAGGTTTACTTACACTAGGATTACTATACCTCTAAACAATTTGGGACAGCCCATATGATGATGTCATGTCTTTGGAAGCTTCTGGAAGGTTTATTGGCAACATCTAAGTTAGAGACACACCTTTTGATGTATTTTAAAGCACACCAGAAACACGCTGATTCTGTGTGTATCATCAAGGGAAAGTCTAAAGAAATCAGCCAAGAATTGTGGACTTGCACGAGTCTGCATCATCCTTCGGTGAAATTTCCAGATACCTGAAGGTGCCTCGTTCATCTGTACAACTATATGCAAGTACAAACAAGATGGGAATGTCCATTCATCTTAACGCTCATATGAAACGGGTTCTGTGTCTCAGAGATGAACGTGCTGTGGTCCAACATGTGCATATCAACCCAAGAAAAAAAAGCAAAAAACCTTGGGCGACATGCATGAAATGTGGCGTGCGAATGTCAAATTTCACACACATAACACTGGCACAGAATACGCCTGATTTATGAACCCACTCTACATTCTAGCATTTGTACGCCAGTTCTGGCTCAGGTATACCACTTTGAAAGTGGTATACCTGTTCCAGCTGTAATGCGCCTAGAAGTGTTGTAGCAAAGCTATATATATATATATATATATATATATATATATATATATATATATATATATATATATATAATATATATATATATATATAATCATTTGCTATGCACTTAAATTTTGTAAAACCAATAACTTTTTTTTAGTTTTCTTAGATGGGCTAGGTATTTTGTGTGTTAAGCTATAATTCTTATTAGTATTTTTTTTAGGGTACAAAAACATTTATCCAGTATTCCATGTCATGAAATGTGTTCCATCACAGCTCATTTTTAACTATGTGAGTGTAAGTGATGAATACTTTGCAATACTGCAGTCTGGTGATGCTGTTCTATTTTTGTCCTTTACCCCCATCTCTAGACCTTTGAATTGAGTTTGGATCTATTTAGGAGAAGCAGGGCACTGACTGAAACCAAACAGCATTGTAAGGTCTGAGGATTTGGATTATTAAATTACTCGGACAAATCTATAGATATAACAATATGCAAAGACATATCCTCCTAGACAATGTTTTCAAGTGTACAGTACTTCTTAAAAAGTAGTAGTGAAAAAAAGTCTCCTTTACTGGAAGTGTTTTCTAAAAACGTTGTATAATTCACAAAGCAGGAAAACCGTTCACACGCTTCGAGCTGTCAGCTCTTAAAGGGGATTTGCCAGGACGCAAGTTACTTACCTTCTTATCAGCACAGGGAGAATGTCAACAAATCACGCCGAGTCATGAAAGCTGCAGGGCTGAGAGGGAGGGGGTGAGTAAGGAGTGAGGAATAAGGGAGCGTCTCAAAACTTAAGTGAAATAATAATAGTACAACAATGGATTCTCAATACAGCAAGACACAGCCTCAGACTACACTTTCTATCCTGTGCCTTAAAAGCTCATTCATTTTGCCTGTCATCAGATAAGAAGTGTTTCACTCAAGCGCGGCCTGTCAGCTCCTCGATCGTGTCTGGTGGAAGCTTTCAAGTAACTAAGGGGGACTTCGCAATGCTGTAGCTCTCAGAGTCTTCACTTTTTGTAATCACATATATTTAGAAAAGTGATTAAATACCCATTTTGGAGGTTCCCACGTCAACATTACATGGTGGCAAAACCCCTTTAATCATAATGCTGACAGCTCGAAACATGTCAGCGGTTTCCCTGCTTTGTGAATTGTGTTACGTTTTTAGACAATACTTCCAATAAAGGAGACTTTTTCACTGCACTAAGGATTGCTTGATTTCTCCTAAACTACTTATTAAGAAGTACTGTACACCTGAAAACATTGTCTAGGAGGATATGTCTTTGCATGTTATTGTACCTATAGATTTGTCTGAGTAATTTAATGATCCAAATCCTCAGACTGTACAATGCGGTTTGGTTTCAGTCAGTGCCTTGCTTATTAAGAAGTACGCTACATCTGAAAGCATTGTTTGGATTGCTGGATATCCCTAAACTACTCATGGTTTCTCATGTACCACATGGTTCCAAACAACCTTGAAGCTATGGAATGGAGAGTTGGGTAATTGCTTTTTGTTGTTGTTTGCTTCTTAATAAGCCTCAAAGATGTTCTCCCATTAGGTCACAAATTCTTCACATAACTCGCATGAAGACAACCTACTGTATAATATAAAAACTATTCTGTTTTGCACTCTAAAGAGTCACTTCAGGGTTATTTCCCTGAATACAGTAGTCTGGTGCCTTTGCTGCCTGCTAAATAATGTCAAATTCCTGTGGCTGTAGTCTGAATGATATGCACAATGGCCTATGTAACCAGAATGTTTTAATTGTCTCTCCTATCTAAACCCCACATTGTTACCATAGTATTTACAGAAAAGAGGATGCACAAAAATGAAAAAAACATCCATAGCATAGGTGGTCATTAAACAGTTAACATACCATATAATGCACCAAACGATCTTTTTTTTTTTTGCTTGAGATCATAAGAACAAAAATGAAGTCTCAGATTCTGAGATGTACAATAAAGAAATGAAAAAGGAATACCCAGAGCAGCTTCTAAATCTTTTGTAGCTTTTGATGGTTTGGTCAGTTGAGAACAGAAACTATTTAGAGCTGCATGTGTTCAAGCAGTTGAACCATAAAAAGTAAAACTCTGCAGTAAGACATATTGGCTCTACCAAGTAAGGATAACAAAAATAAAGCAAAAGAATGAAGTAAAAATATTACCCATCCCATATCCGTTGTACAGTCTTCTTTCACGCTCTATGGTCTGTTTAATGACAGTCTCCCGGGAGCCATGCTGTCTTGCTTGTCTACCTTTGATGCTGTTATGCAATTCAATTTGTTCTAGTTCAGTGTCAAATCGATGTAAATAGCTGGAAATGCAGGGAAAATTACCAAGATGATGACCATAATACCCGTTATCTAAAACAGAACTAATAATTTTATCAGCAAAAAGCATTCCAGTGTATTTTTGTGGCACATCTAATTCAGAACAAGTTTCACAAGGACCATATAACTTGTTCTGCTTCTGCCTTAATAAATATTTTTATACAGAGCATAGGGAAAATGGAGTATGCAGAAATTTGCAGTTATGCTGTGTACAGAGGTCGCAGAAGACAAAATGGCTAAGAAAAACATTCAGCTACAATGTCTGCTCTCCCTCACCTTCTTTCAGTGTTAAAAATGGCAGCACTAAGGGGACAGAGATTCTACATGGCAGGTAAGAGAGTAGAAATAAGGACAGCATTCAGGTTTTTATGGATGGCAGATCACACAGGATGTATATAGAAACATAGTACATTAACAGCAGAAAAAGACCATATTGTCTTTCTACTTTGTCCTTCTAACATATTAGTTGCTTTTTTTTTTTTTTACCTCAGGATAGATTATGTTTATCCCAGGCATATTTAAACCATCAACAAACAAGCCCTTTTTGATCAATTGATTTTTTATTTGTGCCTCATTACATTCAGGCAACCCAAACTTCCTGCCAAAACAGTTAAGTAAACAGAAGCAAATAAAGCCTTTTTTTTTTTTTTACCAGAAAAGTATGAAAAAAAATAATTTACAGATCAGTACATATAAATGTAAACTATGTAACTATGTAATTTCATCAGCAAAAAGCGTTCCAGTGTATTTTTGTGGCACGTTTAATTCAGAACAAGTTTCACATTGTTCTGCTTCTGCCTTAATAAATATTTTTTATACAGAGAATAGGGAAAATGAAGTATGGAGAAACTTGCAGTTATGTAGTATACAGAGGTCACAGAAGACAGAATGGCTAAGGAAACCATTCAGCTACAATAATTTAAAGGGGTTGTCTCACTACAAGGATTGCTTTTTATGTTAAAGATCTTGCAAACACAAGTCACGTTGTAATACATGTCCATTAACAGTGTCCTACCTATTCCTAGATATCCCCTCTTGTATGTGCTGCATCAGCTCCTCAGGTCGCTATAGCTACAGACCTGTTTGATCTATTCTGAAAGGCTGCCAGCACTGGTTGCTACAGCTACAGACTTGGATTCTACTGCAGCCTAGTGGAAGCCAGTAAACACACCCCTTAATTCAAAGTGAAACCAAGAAAACAGGACTGAGGTAAGGTGAATCAGTGTAGTGAGACAACCCCTTTAATGCTGTATAATATAATGCCTATGGATGTAGCCCTCTGAACGATATATACTGGCATATGTACAGTATCTAACTTTACTAACATATTTTTACACTGCACTACTCAGTAATATAAAGACATGAGAATGTTTATCTTTAGATTTTTTTTTACTTGGATGACATTACTTAAAACAGTCTAGGCCTAATCAGGATATTCAGATAAAGTATAGTACCCTAATTAAGACCCTCTTTAGCATCCCAAACTTGGCTCAGCTGAGTATTGCATGGTTGCTCCCTGAGCTGGTTTTCACTGAGTGGATAAATGGAGTGGAGTTAAAAAAAAAGGGGTGAAAATCGGTAAGTAACAAACTTTATTCATCTTTTTAATCTAAACCACCTTTATTTTTGAATCTTCATTGCTGTTGTACCGGGATAATGGACGGCATTACTGGCAATTTTCTTCAGTGCACAGTCTGCTATATGTATGCACTACTGGAACAGGAGGTCCAGGGTGAATACCGCTGTGACAGATGTGAGCATGTTGCTACTCTAGAAGCTCGCATTATAGATCTGGAGGAGCAGAATACAACAGTAAGGCTATGTTCACACAGCTTATTTTGGGACGTGTCTCAGTCCGTAATTCGCGGCGTACTGCAGAAATTACGGGCTGAAATACGTCCCGGTCATTATGGTAATCCACAGTTCTCATAGGGAACTATGGATTACGGCTCCTCTCCCTGCTCGCACAATATCGCGAGCGGGGAGAGAAGTGACATGCTACTTATTCACGGCGTATACGCGCCGTGGATAATGCATGTCTATGGGGCCGGCGAGCTACCGGCCCCCCCTGCCCCACCCACGTACACACAGCGCAATACGTCCCGCAATTAAAGGGGTTCTCCGGGAATAGAGAAAAAAAAAATGTAAATGTGAAAAGGAAATGTGAGAATAAAAAAACTTCTAAATACCTTTAATAAGAAATATCTGCTCGTTTTGTCTGGGGTAGAATCATTGCAGTTTCATCAAAATGGCCGCTGGGCTCTTTCTGCAGCAGAAACCCGTCCTAGAACCCAGAGTACAGGCAGAGGACAGGCTCTGACAGTTACACTTCCTGGTCTGGCTGACTGACTTCTGGAGATAGGGAGCTCCATAGTGTGAAGAGAAGATACAGAGAAGAGGCTAAGTGAATTGAAGAGGAGTTACAGAATGTCTGTGAGTCATCCAGCCTCAGGGCAGCGAGAATAATAATAATAATAATAATAATAATAATCTTTATTTCTATAGCGCCAACATATTCCGCAGCACTTTACAAATTCAAGGGTAAACATACAGTCATTACACATTAAAAGTACTTCAAATGAGACACAAAGGTGTGAGGGGCCCTGCTCGTGAGAACTTAACAATCTATTAGGGTGTATGGGTGAAACATACGGTAAGAAGTGCCAAGTTTACAATGGTTGCAGCCATGTTTCATAAATAGGGGGTGGTTTACATGAAAAATGGATGAACCTGCCACCCAGACTGTACATCTATATACAGATAAGTGCCTGTGAGTGCCCAAGTGCAGGGAGGACAGATGTGTGTGATAGCAGTTAGGGATTTTTGGTGGGCCAGACCGAGGGAAAATGTATTTTCAGGGCCCTCTTAAAAAATGTGAGGGTTGTGAATGTGCCTGATCGCCCCCCGGTAGCATATTCCAAGAATTGGTGCCCCA
>JAODAL010017668.1:0-77021 GCA_025379985.1 Phyllomedusa bahiana
GAATATGTGTTGAGCCCTGGGCAAGGGTTTTCATAAAAAAGGATGACTGAGTTAGAAAAAGTAAAAAACGAGCAACCAAAAATAAGGGAAGGGAGATTTAGTTTAGGGGGAAAGGTTGGGAAAGTTTGAATTATTTTGTTTTTAAAAAAAACATCTACGGGAAAAAACAACAATTTAAAAGGTTTATACCCCCCCCTAAAACGTAGGGTTGAAACTTTTTTCTATAAAACCCTCAAATGACAAGGGGGCATTTCCCTTCTTAAAGTTTAATCTCTAGAGTAAACAAAGTTTTCTTTCCCATAAGAACTTGATCTAAAAACGCCCCCCGGGGAAAGTGGTCACAGCAAGGAAAAAATGAGGGGTTAAAAAGGCTTTGACCATTATTTTGCAACACATTTTTAAAAATATTTATAAAAACTTACAAAGGTCCAGTTTGATTGTTTGGATAAGGGGTGAAAAACTCCCTTTTTAGGGCAGATTGGTTCTTTTTCCCTTATGGTTGCAATTCTGGTAAAAAAGGGGGAAAACAAAGTTTTAAATTACCTAACCCCCCTCCCTTTATTCACACTTCTTCCTATCCTTGGATGGACTTGTTTAATTGTCTTTTGTCAAATACTATGTAAAAGATTCCTTATGTGCAACCCCAGCGGCTCAAAATCTAGAACAAATTATAGTCCTTTTTAGACTGTATTTAGTTATCCTTTGGGGGGGACCCTTTTTCACGGCATAACGGGGACCCCCTGCTCAGCCCTTTTTTCCCCCTTAGTTTTTTTTTTTGGGGGGGGGGGGGATAGAAGTGAGTGTTTTTACAAAATATGACTATTGAGAACAACACATATATAGCCCCCTTAAAACATTCCTGCTTTTGGAGTTTAAACCTCCAGACATTTTTATTTTTGTGGATTTACTACAAATTTGTCAGAAATAAATACTCCTTTGAGGAAGAAATCCACAGATAATACAAAAACTGTTTTTCCTTGATTGCTCATTTCGGTTGCTTAAAATAACACAGACAGTCCTAAATTGCCAGCCATACAGTGCCCACTAAAATAGTGCCAGCCATACAGTGCCCACTATAAAGTGCGTTCTAAGTGCCCCCAAAATAGTGCCCACCATAAAAGTGCCCACTAAAAAATGCCCCGCCTTACGGTACCCTAAAAGGACCTACGTGCCCCAAAATTTTTCCCCCCCTTTGTCCCCCTAAAAAGGGGAGCCCCTTTCAGTGCCCACTATAATAGTGCCCTTATCAGTGCCCACCATAATAGTGCCACCATACAGTCCCCACCCTAATAGGCCCCTAAAGTCCCCCATAATATCCTTCAACAGGCCCCACAAAAATAGTGCCAGCCATACACCCCCTAATAGTGCCAGCCATAAAGTGCCCACTAAAATAGTGCCAGCCATCGGGCCCACCCAAAAATGCCCCGCAACAGTGCCCACCCCTAATTCGATTAAGGGTAATTTTGTGCCGCCCTACAGGCCCCCTTAATAGTGCCGCCATACAGTTGCCCACAAAATAGTGCCAGCCATACATGCCCACTATAATAGTCCTTTTTACAGTCCCACCAAAATTTTGGGCCCGCCCTACAGTGCCCCCCAAAATAGTGCCAGCCATACAGTGCCCACCATAATAGTGCCAACCATACAGTGCCCACTATAATAGTGCCAGCCATACAGTACCCACTATAATAGTGCCATTCATACAGTGCCCACCAAAATAGTGTCGGCCCTACAGTTTCACCATATTAGTGCCAGCCATACAGTGCCCACTAAATAGTGCCGCCATACAGTGCCCACTAAAAATAGTCCAGCCCTACAGGCCCCCTATAAAAGTGCCATTCAAAAAGGCCCACCAAAATGTGACACCATACAGTCCCCAAAAAGTGCCCAAACCATACAGTGCCCACTATAATAGTGCCGCCTACAGTGCCCACTAAATTTTTGCCATTCATACAGTGCCCCCCAAAAAAAGTTCGGCCCATACAGTGCCCATAAAATGCCATTCAACATTTCCCAAAAAATAGTGCCCGCCATACATGCTCACCATAATTGTGCCAGCCATAAAGTGCCCACTATAAAGTGCCAGCCATACAGTCCCCCACTAAAAATAGTGCCAGCCAAACATCCCATATAATAGTGCCCATTCAAAAACAGGGGCCCACCAAAATAGTGTCGGCCATACAGTGCTCACCATAATAGTGCCGGCCAAACAGTGCCCACTATAATAGTGCCATTCATACCGTGCCCACCAAAATAGTGTCGGCCATACAGTGCTCACCATAATATTTGCCAGCCATACAGTGCCCACTATAATAGGGGCCATTCATACAGTGCCCACCAAAAATAGTCCCCGGGCCTTTACAGTGCTCCCCATAATAGTGCCAGCCATACAGTGCCCACCAAAATAGTGTCGGCCATACAGTGCCCACTATAATAGTGCCATTCATACAGTGCCCACCAAAATAGTGCCAGCCATACAGTGCTCACCATAATAGTGCCAGCCATACAGTGCTCACCATAATAGTGCCAGCCATACAGTGCCCACTATAATAGTGCCAGCCATACAGTGCCCACTAAAATAGTGCCAGCCATACAGTGCCCACTATAATAGTGCCATTCATACAGTGCCCACCAAAATAGTGACAGCCATACAGTGCTCACCATATCAGTGCCAGCCATACAGAGCTCACTATAATAGTGCCAGCCATACAGTGCCCACCATATTAGTGCCAGCCATACAGAGCTCACTATAATAGTGCCAGCCATACAGTGTCCACCATATTAGTGCCAGCCATACAGAGCTCACTATAATAGTGCCAGCCATACAGTGTCCACCAAAATAGTGCCAGCTTTACAGTGCCCACTATAATAGTGCCAGCTTTACAGTGCCCACTATAATAGTGCCATTCATACAGTGCTCACCAGAATAGTGCCAGCCATACACTGGTCACCATAACAGTACCGGGCTTAGAGGACCTGACATAACATTGCCAGCCACACAGTGCGAGTGTTAAATATATTTTGCTAAGTTATAGTATTAATGTACATGAATCAGTGTAATGAGTTAACTGACATTCTAGTATGTATATACAGCTACTTTTGGATCCAGGATTGGGACTGGTGTGTAGATATTTTGGGTACAATTTTATAAATGAACATAAAAACTAACGGACTGGTAGACAGGCATATTCTTTACTGTATAAGACATATGATAATGGGAGTAGAGGGGCAGGATTATGGAGGCAGAGACTATATGGGAATCCCGATAAATGGAGACCATTATTATTCAAGGTAGATTAAATTAAACAGATCCCCCTGCACACACACTCTTGAAGGGGTCCAGTCTACAAGATAAATAATGTCAGTATGTTTTCTGTGATTTTATGACTTGCATGAAGAATGCAATAAATCTCCATTTTTTATAAGAAGTTATCCGGAGTCCTCCTGTTATAGCCTGAAGAAAGATTTGAACATAGAGATAAGTATATTCCAAAAGAAGCCAGGCTATATTGTATGAAAGAAAGCACATATTTTTTACAGTCAGACATCCAGTGCTCACCACAACAGTGCCAATGGTAGAATGCCCACCACAACAGTGCCAATGGCAGAATGCCCACCATAACAGTGCCAATGGTAGAATGCCCACCACAACAATGCCAATGGTAGTATGCCCACCACAACAGTGCCAATGGCAGAATGCCCACCATAACAGTGCCAATGGTAGAATGCCCACCACAACAGTGAAAATGTTAGAATGCCCACCAAAACAGTGCCAATGGTAGTATGCTCACCACAACAGTGCCAATGGTAGAATGCCCACCACAACAGTGCCAATGGCAGAATGCCCACCAAAAACGTGCCAATGGTAGAATGCCCACCACAACAGTGCCAATGGTAGAATGCCCACCACAACAGTGCCAATGGTAGAATGCCCACCACAACAATGCCAATGGTAGAATGCCCACCACAACAGTGCCAATGGTAGAATGCCCACCACAACAATGCCAATGGTAGAATGCCCACCACAACAGTGCCAATGGTAGAATGCCCACCACAACAATGCCAATGGTAGAATGCCCACCACAACAGTGCCAATGGTAGAATGCCCACCACAACAATGCCAATGGTTAGAATGCCCACCACAACAGTGCCAATGGTAGAATGTGCACACCACCAACATATGCCAATAGGTAGAATGCCCACCACAACAGTGCCAACGGTAGAATGTACACCACAACAGTGCCAATGGTAGAATGCACACCACAACAGTGCCAATGGCAGAATGCCCACCACAACAGTGCCAATGGTAGAATGCCCACCACAACAGTGCCAATGGTAGAATGCACACCACAACAGTGCCAATGGTTGAATGCCCACCATAAACGTGCCAATGGTAGTATGCCCACCACAACAGTGCCAATGGTAGAATGCCCACCACAACAGTGCCAATGGTAGTATGCACACCATAAACGTGCCAATGGTAGAATGCCCACCACAACAGTGCCAATGGTAGTATGCCCACCACAACAGTGCCAATGGTAGAATGCCCACCACAACAGTGCCAATGGAAGAATGCACACCAGAACACTGCCAATGGTAGAATGCCCACCACAACAGTGCCAATGGCAGAATGCCCACCACAACAGTGCCAATGGTAGAATGTCCACCATAAAAGTGCCAATGGTAGAATGACCACCACAACAGTGCCAATGGTAGAATGCCCACCACAACAATGCCAATGGTAGAATGCCCACCATAAAAGTGACAGTGGTAGAATGCCCACCACAACAGTGATAATGGTAGAATGCCCACCACAACAGTGCCAATGGTAGAATGCCCACCACAACAGTGATAATGGTAGTATGCCCACCACAACAGTGCCAACGGTAGAATGTCCACAATAAAAGTGCCAATGGTAGAATGACCACCACAACAGTGCCAACGGTAGAATGCCCACCACAACAATGCCAATGGTAGAATGCCCACCATAAAAGTGCCAATGGTAGAATGCCCACCACATACGTGCCAATGGTAGAATGCCCACCACAACATGCCAATGGTAGAATGCCCACCATAAAAGTGTCAGTGGTAGAATGCCCACCACAACAGTGATAATGGTAGAATGCCCACCATAAAAGTGCTAATGGTAGAATGCCCACCACAACAGTGCCAATGGTAGTATGCCCACCACAACAGTGTCAATGGTAGAATGCCCACCACAACAGTGCCAATGTTAGAATGCCCACCACAACAGTGCCAATGTTAGAATGCCCACCACAACAGTGAAAATGGTAGAATGCCCACCATAAAAGTGCCAATGGTAGTATGCCCACCACAACAGTGATAATGGTAGAATGCCCACCATAAAAGTGCCAATGGTAGAATGCCCACCACAACAGTGATAATGGTAGAATGCCCACCACAACAGTGCCAATGGTAGAATGCCCACCACAACAGTGCCAATGGTAGAATGCCCACCACAACAGTGCCAATAGTAGAATGTCCACCATAAAAGTGCCAATGGTAGAATGCCCACCACAACAATGCCCATGGTAGAATGCCCACCACAACAGTGCCACTGGTAGTATGTCCACCATAAAAGTGCCAATGGTATAATGCCCACCACAACAGTGCCAAAGGTAGAATGTCCACCATAAAAGTGCCAATGGTAGAATGCCCACCACAACAGTGCCAATGGTAGAATGGCACACCATAACAGTGCCAATGGTAGTATGCCCACCACAACAATGCCAATGGTAGAATGCCCACCACAACAGTGCCAATGGTAGTATGCACACCACAACAGTGCCAATGGTAGAATGCCCACCACAACAGTGCCAATGGTAGAATGCCCACAACAGTGCCAATGGTAGAATGCCCACCATAAAAATGTCAATGGTAGAATGCCCACCACAACAGTGACAATGGTAGAATGCCCACCACCACAGTGCCAACGGTAGAATGTCCACCATAAAAGTGCCAATGGTAGAATGACCACCACAACAATGTCAATGGTAGAATGCCCACCATAAAAGTGTCAATGGTAGAATGCACACCACAACAGTGATAATGGTAGAATGCCCACCATAAAAGTGCCAATGGTAGAATGCCCACCACAACAGTGCCAATGGTAGAATGCCCACCACAACAGTGATAATGGTAGAATGCCCACCATAAAAGTGCCAATGGTAGAATGCCCACCACAACAGTGATAATGGTAGAATGCCCACCATAAAAGTGCCAATGGTAGAATGCCCACCACAACAGTGCCAACGGTAGAATGCCCACCACAACAGTGATAATGGTAGAATGCCCACCACAAAAGTGCCAATGGTAGAATGCCCACCACAACAGTGCCAATGTTAGAATGCCCACCACAACAGTGCCAATGGTAGAATGTCCACCATAAAAGTGCCAATGGTAGAATGACCACCACAACAATGTCAATGGTAGAATGCCCACCATAAAAGTGATCAATGGTAGAATGCACACCACAACAGTGATAAATGGTAGGTCCCCAATGAGAGCCCACCACAAAAGTGCCAATGGATAAAAGATGTGATGCCCACCACAACAGTGCCAATGGTAGAATGCCCACCACAACAATGCCAATGGTAGAATGTCCACCATAAAAGTGCCAATGGTAGAATGCCCACCACAACAGTGCCAACGGTAGAATGCCCACCACAACAGTGCCAATGGTAGTATGCCCACCACAACAGTGCCAACGGTAGAATGCCCACTACAACAGTGCCAATGGTAGTATGCCCACCACAACAGTGCCAATGGCAGAATGCACACCATAAAACTGCCAATGGTAGAATGCCCACCACAACAGTGCCAATGGCAGAATGCACACCATAAAACTGCCAATGGTAGAATGCCCACCACAACAGTGATAATGGTAGAATGCCCACCACAACAGTGCCAACGGTAGAATGGCCTCCATAAAAGTTCCAATTGTAGAATGCCCACCACAACAGTGCCAATAGTAGAATGCCCACCATAAAAGTGTCAATGGTAGAATGCCCACAACAGTGCCAATGTTAGAATGCCCACCACAACAGTGCCAATGGTAGTATGCCCACCACAACAGTGCCAATGGCAGAATGCACACCATAAAACTGCCAATGGTAGAATGCCCACCACAACAGTGATAATGGTAGAATGCCCACCACAACAGTGCCAATGGTAGAATGCCCACCATAAAAGTGCCAATGGTAGAATGCCCACCACAACAGTGCCAATGGTAGAATGCCCACCATAAAAGTGTCAATGGTAGAATGCCCACCACAACAGTGCCAATGGTAGAATGCCCACCACAACAGTGCCAATGGTAGAATGCCCACCACAACAGTGCCAATGGTAGAATGCCCACCACAACAGTGCCAATGGTAGTATGCCCACCACAACAGTGCCAATGGCAGAATACACACCATAAAACTGCCAATGGTAGAATGCACACCACAACAGTGCCAATGGTAGTATGCCCACCACAACAGTGAAAATGGTAGAATGCCCACCACAAAAGTGACAATGGTAGTATGCCCACCAGAACAGTGCAAATGGTAGAATGCCCACCACAACATTGCCAATGGTAGTATGCCCACCACAACAGTGCCAATGGTAGAATGCCCACCACAACAGTGATAATGGTAGAATGCCCACCATAAAAGTGTCAATGGTAGAATGCCCACCACAACAGTGCCAATGGTAGAATGCCCACCATAAAAGTGTCAATGGTAGAATGCCCACCACAACAGTGCCAATGGTAGAATGCCCACCACAACAGTGCCAATGGTAGAATGCCCACCATAAAAGTGACAATGGTAGAATGCCCACCACAACAGTGATAATGGTAGAATGCACACCATAAAAGTGCCAATGGTAGAATGCCCACCACAACAGTGCCAATGGTAGAATGCCCACCATAAAAGTGTCAATGGTAGAATGCCTACCACAACAGTGCCGATGGTAGAATGCCCACCACACCAGTGCCAACGGTAGAATGCCCACCATAAAAGTGCCATCAGCTGGATACAGCTGTCAAAAGATTACTATTCCTTTCTGTAGTATGAGGACAGAGATGAAGTATGTTTGTGTCCTGATGGCTACATGATGTGCACCCATAATCTATAGCAATGGCTAATCAAATATCTTATGTTGATCTATATGCATCTATTCTATCTATCCACTTAGATTACTTTGGTAACTCCTGTGCAGAGTATTTCTCCAATATTATATCTCCTGCTGTAAAAATGTAAGCAGTTCCCACACTTGACGTGTGAAACCACCAAACAGCGAGGAAGGACCTGCTGCAGGAAACGTACAATCAGAGAAAGCTGTTATTAATACATCTCTGTTGATGCTCTGTGGCTTATATCATAAGCATTCCTGAATGTGCTAGAGGCAACGCTCATTCCCTCATGTACAAATAATACAAGCAGAGGACGGCGGTCTCACATGTGTGCTGTTTACCGATCAGGGGAGGGAGGCGGCATTGTGTGTGAATTATTGATAAGTGTGAGATCAGTGGGTGATCTGCAGCCGTCCCAGAACGCATCTAACAAACCCGTGCAGGCTGGAGGGGTGCCAATATCACTTCTATGCACATTCATATTTAATCACCATTGCTTAGGCAAACCGCAATCTACAGGTTCAACTGTAATAAACAATGGAGAATTTACTGTGATCCAAACAATGAGTCACATAGCACTGCTAAGTCTCATAACAGACAGGAAAAGCCCGGGAGCGGAGAATGTTACAGTCCAAGAAACAAGATTAAAGGATACACATTAGCCTTAGTGTCCCTTTATAAATTAGGTAGCATCACAGGTCAAACTTAAACCTGCTGCATTACAATTAAATTCTTTCAGAGAACAAACATAATAAAACCAGTTTCACACTTGGTGCTTATAGTCTAATTAGAAAATCAGTGGTGCATATTGTTAATAAAAGATACAGGGGATGTCTGATTTATTTTGCTAAATATTAAAATTTCTAAAAGTGCTATTGACGTGAAATTCTTACCAGATGTCGGTAACAACCCATCCAGTCCACACAGGAAAATGAATAAAACCATAAATGTCCATAAATGATGTCTAATAATGAGAAATGACAGGAGAAGAGTTGCAAAAAGCCATGGTGAGACATGGCTGAAATATGTCAGTAATAGAAAGCAATCCTGCCACTTAGTTAAAAATAATATCAGCTGGTTCAACTGATGGCCTGTAAAAAGATCTCTCATTACCAAGGTGCCACACAAGAAACATCTCATGATGGGTAAATCCAGTGCAAAACATACTGGTGGCATTGGTTAGAGAATCATTTCTAAACTACTGAAGGTTCCAGTATAATCCGGAAGTGGAAAAAACATTTCAACATTTCTGTAGCTCTGTGGAAAGCTACAGAAAGACCTGGAATCAGCAGGTACAATTGTTTAAAAGAAAACAATAATTTAATCTCCATAGCCGGTATGCAAGTTGACTACGCAAAACGCCATTGCTGAACAAAAAGCATGTTCAAGCGTGTTTAAAGTTTGCTCAACAACATTTAGACAAGCCTGTGAATTACTGGCAGAATATAGTATGGTCAGATTGAGACCAAACTCTTTTGATGCCATAATATATGCTGTTGGAAGGCTAAAAAGCACTGTATATCACCCCCAAAATACCATACCAACAGTGAAGTTTGGAAGTGGGAACAACATGGTGTGGGGCTCTTGTTTAACATATGGCACTCGCAAACTTCATATAATTGAAGAAAGGATGAATGGATAAATGTACTGAGACATTATTGATAAAATCTGCTGCCATCTACCAGGATGATGAAGATGAAACAAGGGTGGACATTTCAGCAATACAATGATTCCAAGCACACAGCCATGGAAACTATCAATTGGTTTTAGAGAAAGAAAATAAAGCTGCTAGAATGGCCGAGCCAATCACCTGACCTGAATCTAATAGAAACTCTATGGAAGGAACGAAAGCTCAGAGTTCATAGAAGGAGCCCACAGAACCTTCAGGAATGAAGAGCGTTTGTGTGGAAGAATGGGCCAAAATCTCACCTCAGCAATGAATGGCACTAGTTTCTCCATACAGGAGGTGTCTGTCATCACCAAGAAAGGCTTTTGCATAAATTATTAAATACATTTCATTAAGCGTGTTCAATACTTATTCCCTGTGTCATTTCTCATTATTACACATAATTTATGGACATCTATGGCTTTGCCTGTGTGGAATGGATTCGTTGTTACCGACATCTGGTGAGAATTTCATGTCATTAGCACCTTTAGGAATATATTTAATACAATTGGTGACATGTTCAATACTTATTTCACCCGCTGTTTGTGTATGTATATTGATGTGTCTTAGTCTCTCCTTAATTCAATTTACTAAAAATGTAGTGTGACTGCGGCAGCTAGTGACTTCAGTGGCCACATGTTATTCCCATGACTCACTGCTCAGGAAATGAGTAGCTTAAGGGCTTGTCCCCACTGCACGGGTTTTCACCCGTTTTTTCAGACGGTTTTCGGTTTTGAAAACCATCTGCAAACCGGGTGACAACTTTTATTTAAAGGACCTCTATGGAAAACCCGCGCAGTGGTCCCCACTGCACGGGTTTTCTGACGGGCGTTTTTTCAGACCGCGGGTGATCACATGCTGTTCGCAGCAAGAGGAAGTAATCAGGAGACCAGGGCAAACCACCAGCAGCATCAGTATTGGAACAATGGTGATCAGATGTTGTTTTCCCATACAGCAGTAGCTCAAAAATTAAAAAAACACAATCGGTCAACCTTTTCAAAGGGGTTGTCCACAAGATGGTATTTTCTCAGTGAATGATTGGCATATGTATCGGTAATTGATTCCAGTGTATACACTAAACGCCATAGATAACTGATGGGCCCAACATGTATGCCAATATAATATATATTAATAATATATATATAAATATATAGTATAATATAATATTATATATATATATAATTATTTATTTATATATATAAAAAGTAGTGGATCAGAAGGTGTCCAACCAATATCACCCTTCTAATTTACAGAAGGAGTGCCTCCTATCCCTCATTCCCAAGTAACTCATCAGTTTCTGTGCCTCACATGAAGTTTATGGAGTGGTAACTTACATCCTTAGCCACAACGCCATATGTCCCCCACAGAAGCTGTCTTGGTAGGGAGAGATGAGGATACCTCATTTCAGAAATTTGGTGGGTATTCTAGGTGTCAGAAACACAATGATCTAATATTTACCCCCCCCCCCCCACCCTATTTAAAGGGGCTATGGAAGGCAACCCTAACCTCAGCAAAACCTAACTTACCATTTTATTTATCATAAGCTGGATTCAATGACGTATGTAAAGGATACAGTACATAGTTACATACCTGATAGGTTATAAAAAAAAACAAAACACAGGTCTACTACATCCAACACCCTATGAGGCAGACAAAATTCCTTCCTGACCCAAAAGTGAATCAGAATAAATCCTTGAATGAATGCACAATGTCCAGAAATCTAGTACACAAAAATTATAATATACTTTTCAAAGGGGAAAAAAATCTCTCCTTGGGGAGAGCCACTAATAAATTGGCCGGTGTGAGGATTTACTTGCCTTTCAGACCTCACTGACTGACTGACTGAATATACTTTTCAAGAAAGACATCTATGCCCTTCAGGAACGTGAACAGATTTGTATGGATCCAACACCCAGCACTCCAAGCTGACTGATAGGGCCACATGCCTCTAGTAGGTGCAGCTACCTCTTTATGGTTAACCAGTCAAAGCTGTACCCTGTTTCCCCCAAAAATAAGACATCCCCGAAAATAAGACGTAGTACATTTTTTTTATGCAATTCAGAGTTTGGCTGCTTATGCTGATGTTTGTGATGTAATCACTACAGTACAGTATATTAATACATGTTGATTTTTTGTTCAATAATAAATGTGAATTCTTGTTCATGAAAAAATAAGACATCCCCTAAAATTAAGTGTTAGCTCGTCTTTAGGAGCAAAAATTAATATAAGACACTGTCTTATTTTTGGGGAAACAGGGTATACATTTACTTGTGGCTATGCGTGGTATTGCAGCTGAGTGCACTCAATCATCTGATCAGTGGAGGTGCCAGGAGTAACATTAGCCACCAATATCAAAGTCTTGGAAAACCTCTTGAAGTGATTACAAAAGAGCAAACTTACCTTGGAAATCTCTCCATCGTGTCCTTCTAACTTGGCTAAGCACTTCCTGCTAGCTGCATTGTAAACTCTGCCTGTCCCTGTTTAAAACAGAATCATCAGATCTCAATGTAACATTTCACAGACAGCAGCGTAGTATGTGCAGACTAATAAACCCAGATGTCACTTTTTTTTTTTCAGTGGCTGACGACTGTATCAAAAAATCCTAGCCTTTAGCCAGAGATCAACGGAACACATTAATCCTTGGAAAAAGCTTTCCTGGCCGCGCTATCAGCAAAGTGCCGGAAATTGTATGTAATCACTATATAAACATCCAAGAAGCACTTGACTCAGACAGAGGCAGATAAATGCAGACTACTGAACGTGAATCATGTTATTCACACTGTATATGATTACAGGGGTTACATATATAAGATATTACACTAAAAGGTACAGCGAAGTTTTGAAGAACTTAAAAGACTTAAAAGAAATGTTTGTTCTGTATTTTACACTGTTCATAAATAAATATTTGTAATATGCAGGCATGAAAGGAGTGTAAGCCACGAACATGAGCAGGAAGCTAATTCATTTGTAATGTAGAGCCTTGCAGCAATTATGCTACACTTCAGCCTCTTTGTACGCACAGGAATCAGCTATTTTGTGAAATGCTCCTGTTTGTGACCTTGCTTTCATGATATATGTTGGGCAAAGTGCATTCTGGCTCTGAGAGATAACAGCACTGCTCCAGTTGCAGGTGTTGGGGAGGTTTCAAGCTTGTCATTGCAATTAAATTGTACATAGATCCTAATGAATTGCTGGGTCACCCAGTCCTAGAAATTCCATACAGCCTCATGCAATAACAGCGTTCACAGCCCTGCTGAACGAAATGGATGTGGGGGTTTTCCTGCTATTTTAACCTCACATCCTAAGACAGTTCATCTGAAGGTGAACTGATGAGAGTGGCTTGCTGGCTGTTACAGCTTAGAGTCCGTGTGACCACATGTAGTAGATAATGGGAATGAGCAACCACGCAATATATGGCTGTGCAGTGACCTCCAGAGCAAGAGCGGTATTGCTTAAAAAGTGTAGTGTTAAAGGGGTTTTGCCACCATGTAATGTTGACGTGGGAACCTCCAAAATGGGTATTTAATCACTTTTCTAAATACATGCGATTACAAAAAGTGAAGACTCTGAGAGCTACAGCATTTCTCAATCCCCCTTAGTTACCTGAAAGCTTGCATTAGACACAACCAGAGAGCTGACAGGTTGCCCTTGTGTGAAACACTTCTTATCTGATGATAGGGAAAATTAATGAGCTTCAAGGGGCTGGGGAGAAATGTGCAGTGTATGAGCCTGTGTCTGCACTGTTGTAATGTTATTATTTTAGCTAAGTTTTGAGACGCTCCCTTATTCCTCACTCCTTGCTCCCCCCCCTCCCTCTCAGCCCTTCATGACTCAGCATGATTTTTTTATATTCTCCCTGTCCTGATAAGGAGGTAAGTAACTTGCGTCCTGGCAAATCCCCTTTAAGGAAAGGAACATCATCCATGATGTCCATTTCCCATGAAAGGGTTGGCCTAAGTGAATAACTCTTTTAAATGCACCTGTCCGTTGTTTCCTGCTGACTAAATCAAGGGTAGCATGAAATAGCCACAGACTTCATTAACACAGTAAGGGGCCATGTTTGGATCCGATTTTGGATCCGTGTTGGACCCGAAAATCGGATCCAAAAACGCTGCAGCAATTGGATCCTAAACGTATCCAACACACAGCTGCGTGTTTGGATGCGTGTTGGATGCAGCAGGATCACACCCTATAGTTTATTATAGGGCTCCTGCTGCGTCTTTCGGACCAAGAATTGACATGTCAATTCATGGATCGGATCTGAAAGGTGCAGTGAGACACGCATTGGTGATCACTCGTGTGGACGCCGATGCGCGTTTCAAGTTAAAAGCAATGTAAATCACACTGCTATTAGATACGTGTTTGGGTCCATTTAGGGTCTGACAGACGGATCCAAACACGTATCTAAAAGCGTATGTTCACACGGACTCAACACTCCGTGTGAACATACCCTAGGTGTGCTTTCGTCCCCCTTCACACTTGCATTGGAGATTCGGGACGCGGCGTTAGTGTCCTCTGCAACGGAGATTTCGAACTGAACCTCTGACACAGATATGAACCTAGCCTTACTAGGATGTGTCATAGCCATACTGAGCCAGGCACAGAAAGAAGTGCACTGGTCAAAGCAGAGAAGTCTCAGGTATGGCTTCTCCCTGCACAGTTCAGCTTTATTCACGGGTCTCTTGCTTATTTGTATATAGGAAGAGACCTATCAGTTATGCTGAATCCTCTGCAGGACCCCGTGTCCAACATCGTTTCAGAGTGTGTCATGGAAGTCCGGAGTCAGTCACACGCCGTCAGTGGGTTTCATCACTTAAAGGGTATGTTCAGACGACGTGTTCAATATGTTTTTGGATAGGTTTTTAGATGTGTGTTTGGATCCGTGCTTTGGACCCTAAATGGACCCAAACACGCATCTAACAATGCGCAGTGTGATTTACATTGCTTTAAATGTAAAACACGCATCGGCGTTCAGACAATACGTGTTTCTGATGCGTCTTTCAGATCCTTTCAAAGAATTGACATGTCAGTTCTTGATCCATTTGACACAGCAGGCACACTATTTAAAGCTATAGGGTGTGTTTCTACTGCAGCAAAAACGCATCCAAACTCGCACCTGCGTGTTGGATGTGTTTTACACAGAGCTTTTGAATGCTTTTTTTCATATCGAAAACATATCCAAAAATGTATTGAACATACCCAAATGTTGGAGTGCACTTAACCACAGCAT
Source organism: Phyllomedusa bahiana (assembly GCA_025379985.1). NCBI lineage: Eukaryota > Metazoa > Chordata > Amphibia > Anura > Hylidae > Phyllomedusa > Phyllomedusa bahiana. Next base: position 15,034 of record JAODAL010017668.1, read on the forward strand.
CCAAATCTTTAGGAAGGAGTACAGCGCCCCGTGCTCCCACACGATCGGTTCCCCCCCCGCCATTGTTCTTCAGTTGCCATGGCAGCCAGGGGCCTAGTGAGGTCTTCAGGCCTGCCATGACTGTACTCCTATTACAGTAGTAGGAATTCAATAACATGCCTATATACTGTAGTACATAGGTACTGCAGTATATAGTACAAGTAATCAAATAACCACATTTTTAACCCCAAGGAAAAGTTGTTTTTGAAAATATTGACTGATCTGACACATCATGTTCTTTATACTAATTTAATAATTGTTAATTTTTTTGGTCAACCTGCCTTCCATAAAATGGAATAAAAAGTGATCAAAAAGTTCATGTACTCCAAATTGGAACCAATAAAACTACACCTATCTCTGCAAAAAATGAGCCATGAACAGGGGCGTAGCTAGAATGGGTGCAGCGGTAGCGGTCGCTACCGGGCCCTGCAGCCTGAGGGGGCCCAAAAGCTCTTCTGCCACATAAGAAAACACCAGTATTGCAGATGGCGCTTGGGAGCTGGGGGGCCCCATTTCACTTTTTGCACCAGGGCCCAAGAGCTTGAAGTTACGCCTCTGGCCATGAAATAAGTCTAATGGTAGAAAAAAGCCATTGGTCTCTGAAAACGGCATTGCAAAGTATATATAAAAAAAGAAGAAAAAAAAAAGCAAGGTGAAAACTATATACATTCAGTATCACTGGAACCATAACAAACTGCATGATAAAGATAACATGTCACACAGTGAACTCCATAAAAGCAAACCCAACAAGAAATTTGCACAATTTCATTTTTTCCCCAGTTATACCCTACAAAAGAAGTTTTCTTGGCTCCCTTAATACATTAAATAATACATTAATTTTTGTCACATAGATTATACCCCCTTGCTGAGGGCAGCACAAGCTAGTGTCAGACCTGCTGTTCCCAGCGCTGTGCCCCTTATTCTGTAAGATGCTGTAGTTTTCGTGTATTTAATGCTCAAATCAGCAGTTTTCAGCCAGAAAAGTCAGAGTCAGTTTTTTCAAACCTCGCCCACCTGAGGCTAGCCCCGCCCACCTCAACTGACAAACCTATTACTTTGAAAACAGGTAGAAACATGTGAATAACTGTCAGTGGGCGGGGCTAGTCTTTGGTGGGCGGGGCCAACACCTGCTCATGAATAATATTTGAGGGATAAATGCTCTAAAACTACAGCATCTTATAAAATAAGGGACACAGCGCTGGGAACAGCAGGTCTGACACTAGCTTGTGCTGCCCTCAGCAATGGAGGCATAACCTATGTGACAGGTTCCATTTAAACTTGTCCCTCAAAAATTAAGCAGGCATACAGCTGTGCAGAGAAGAAAAAAACAAGTTATGGCTCTCTGAGGCCAGGAAGGAAAAGATGCTAAATAAAAAAAAAATAAAATAAAAAAAATCGGACTGGCTCTTGTGGGGTTAATGAAGTCTGTGGCTATTACATGTAACCCATGGTTTGGGCATCCACGCAGATTCCGAAATACTTGGCCAAGACCGAAAGTAAACCATTCCAATTGAGCTCAATAGAAAATATGAATTGTAGTTCATACAACGTGTATTTTCGGAGGTTGTTTTTTTCATCGTAAAAAAAATAGTATTACACACAGAAACTAAGTTGAAATTTGCTATTGTGGCCAAAACTTTTTTATGTGTTTTTTAACATGATTCAGTGACCAAAACCACATAGAAGTGAATAGGACTCGTTTCTGACTGTAAACTCCAAGTAAAAAAAACCCCCTAAATTAACATGTAATAAGCATGTGCCTTGCACACAGTTTTCAATGACAGAATCCAATGAGTAAATGTACTCTAAGGGTATGTTCACACGGCTTACTTTCAGGCGTAATTGTGGGCGTATTTCACCACGTATTGCGCTTAATACGTGTCGACATGCACGCCGCAATTACGGTGATCCATAGCTCTCATAGAGAACTATGGATTACGCCTCGTCCCCCTGCGCATACTGTATTATACACGCGGGGAGATAAGTGACATGTCAATTATTTGCGGCGATTATGCGCCGCGAGTAATGCATGTTAATGGGGCTGGTGGGCTGCCGGCCCTCCCGTGCTTTGCGAATACGCGCTCCCAAAACACCCGGCACATTACGCCGTGTGAACATACCCTTAGAGTGGTACTTCACGTAAGGCAACATGTATGAACGTTGGCGCTGACAGGCCCGTTCTAAATCGCTTTAAGCAGTGTAGAATACACCAGAATGTATGAAGCTGTTCTTCTGCAGGTCATACATACAGGCGCAGTCTAGTTCCAATACGACAAGTCTGGCTCAGGCACCACCTTTAACCTGGTCTGGCTGTTCTAACTGTTCTGCGTCAAAGAATCAGAAATGTGTGTAATTCTACGAATGTGGTGCGATGCCCCCAGAACACCCCAAAACTTTGGCGCATTAAAAAGTGTCGCACAGGCGCTTATCATAAAATTGGAGTGCGACTCTTCATACATCTATAGAACAGGGCTATGACAGCTTTTTAATGCCAGAAAATTGCCACAGCCCCGTTCATACATGTCGCTTGTAGAGTTTTTGTTTAGCATTTAGGCTGCATTCCAACATTCAGCTTCTTGGATACAGTTTTTGAAGCAAACACTAAAAATAGATTTAACGCAAAGAGAAGTCTTTCTTTAATATGCGTCTTCCAATTATACATTCTTGGTTTTAGATTAAAAAACTGCATCTAAAAGGCTGAACATTTGAATGCATCTTTACAAATATTAATGAGGTTTCTTCAGGGCAAAAGTCTGCTTATACCCAACAACATTTTTATGTGGGGCAATTAAACTAGAAACAAATGGATACCTGCAGGAAATTATCATAGGGTCACTAGGAAATTTGTGCGGGTATCCCTAGCTTTAAGGGGTTGGCTAGTTTACTTAAAAATTAGATAAGGTACTGCTACCCAAAAAAAACTAAACGCTCAAATTTCTTTTCACATCTGTTTCCAGAGCTGGGTCTGAAGCTACTCTCCCTGGTCTTCAGTTTTATTCTCGTCTATGGCCAAATGGGATGTAAAGGAGTGGCACGTGACCGCTGCAGCCAATCAGCGACTGCAGTGGTGATGTCCGGTTTGGCCGGAGACAAGACGAAAACAGAAGACTGGGGAGAGAAGTCGCAGACCCAGTGCGAGTATGTGCATTTCTTGTATTCATTAGCTGCACCTTATTATTTAAAAAAGCTTTTATTATTTAAAAACCTCTTTAAAAGCATAAGAACTTCCCCCTACATTAAACAGATCTTACCATCAGCAGATGCTGTTGTAACCAGCTGTCCAGTGGAGTCAAATGCGACGTCCAAAACCTCATCTTCATGACCAGTCAGGGTCGCCACACATTTTCCATTCAGTGCATCCCACAGCTGTCAGAAACACATGAAAAATAAGTAAAAATAAAAAGTAATGAACAATATAAAAAGCTTTTAAAATCAAAGCTTTTTCAAAGTATATAAAATGTTCTATGTAAGGACAAAAAAGAAACAAAATGTAGCATCCAATGTATCATGTGAGATTAGGAGGACATTAGATCTACATCATTGAGTGTAGAGGGAGACTTCTGTCAATGACATTGATCAAGAGAGACTGTCCCTTCTGAACTAAAGGAATGAATACAAGGCAATCCTAGCTTATGTCCTAGAATCAGTGCCATCTCAAGCATCTATTATGAATGGATAGAGTTTATGTATAAGTATTAAGGTGCCGCACTCCAACATTAAAATGTTGTATTGGTCTTCTTTGTACAATGTGTATAATGAGGAACCCACACCCGTGTTCCATACCACATAACAGTATAAGCAGTTCCCTATAGTCCCCTAAGTGGAGAACCATCCTACATGAGGCATGGTGGAGAGCCCCAGTACATGAAGCACGGTGGAGAATCCTCCTACGTGAGGCACGGTGGAGAATCCTCCTACGTGAGGCACGGTGGAGAATCCCCCTACGTGAGGCACGGTGGAGAATCCTCCTACTTGAGGCACAGTGGAGAATCCCCCTACGTGAGGCACAGTGGAGAATCCCCCTACGTGAGGCACGGTGGAGAATACTCCTACATGAGTCATGGTGGAGAGCCCCCCCCTACGTGAGGCACGGTGGTGGACCGCCCTCCTACGTGAGGCACGGCAGAGAGCCGCCCTACCTGAGGCACGGCAGAGAGCCGCCCTACCTGAGGCACGGCAGAGAGCCGCCCTACCTGAGGCACGGCAGAGAGCCGCCCTACCTGAGGCACGGCAGAGAGCCGCCCTACATGGGGCCGGCAGAGAGCCGCCCTACATGAGGCACGGCAGAGAGCCGCCCTACATGAGGCACGGCAGAGAGCCGCCCTACATGAGGCACGGCAGAGAGCCGCCCTACATGAGGCACGGCAGAGAGCCGCCCTACATGAGGCACAGCGGAGAGCCGCCCTACATGAGGCACAGCGGAGAGCCGCCCTACAGGAGGCACCGCCGAGAGCCGCCCTACCTGAGGCACGGTGGAGAGCCGCCCTACATGAGGCATGGTGGAAGCCCTACATAAGCCAATCCATTAGGTCGTGTTCACACGGCTTATTCCCGACGGATTTGTGCACCGTATTGAGCGCACAAATCCGCCGTGAATAAGGGGCGGGACGGGGGCGGGGCCGGAGTGCGGCGGGGGCGCCGCTCCCGGCCCCATAGACAATGCATTGTTTACGGCGCGTCCGCGCCGTAAATAATGTGCATGTCACTTTCTCCCGCCGCGGCGGATTCGCCGAGCGGGGGAGGAGTGACGGATTCCACTGTTCTCAATGAGAGCAGTGGATTACCGTAATTGCTGCCGCGGATTGGCGCCGTACTGAAGCACAAATCCGGCGCGCAGTACGGCACCAATACGCGGCAGAATAAGCCGTGTGAACGAGGCCTTACCATACATACTGTACACATGTAGAAAGACTTTGCCTTAAAAACGTTAAGTTTGTGCATTCATCATCATTTTCCTTCACTCATAGAAGAAAATAAGTTCTTGGCCAAGCAAATCGGAAAAGCTCCCCATTATAAAGGCAAACACACTGGATGTCTTGAAATATATGCTGTAGTACATATTAAAATACATTTGTATTACTTGAAATTGACTTCCTCCCCGGTAGCCTTATCGTTACAATTCATAAATTGCTATCATCGCCAGGACTGAAGTCAATACAGTTATTATAAGTATTGACTGAAACTTCAATAAGAATTCCAATCTTCAGTGCTGTTCCGTTAGAGCCAAGAACAGACTTAAATTGCATTTTTCAGTGAATTAAGTGAACTTTAAAGTTTTATGAAACTGCATAAAGCAGTGTCAATCAGTCCACAAGCTCTGTACTACAAATATCAGGTTTCTGCTTGAACTGTGATTGAATCTCTATGACTATTATTACCCAGATAACAAATTCCATTAAATGGGTTGTATGAGGTTAGAAGAAACAGCACCACTCTGGTATATGGAATGTCTGGTATTGCAGCTTAACCCCATTTAAAAGGGTGTTCCCACCACTGACTTTGATGGCTTATGAATATGATATGCCATTAAAGTTTGATATGTGGAGGTTCCACTGTAATGAGAACGGGCCCCAGAAAGTCTCCGCTCAGAATGGAGAGCTAGCCGAGAACGCGCACAACTATCCATTCTGTTCTATGAGAGTTCTGAGTACAGGTGAGTGCCTTGTTCGGCTGTATTGAGAACTCCCATAGAACAAAATGGAGATTCATGCGCAAGCGCGGCTGGCTCTCCGTTCTGAGCTGACACTTTTGGTGGTTCGTTCCTGAGAAAAGTGCAGGTCCTAGATGTGCGACCTGCACTGATCATACTTTGATGGCATATCCTATTGCTATTCCATCAAAGTTTATGGTGGGAACATCCCTGTAAGTCAGGCATCCTCAAACTGCGGCCCTCCAGCTGTTGGGAAACTACAACTCCCATCATGCATTTATATAATCTATAACAGTCGGAATGATAGGAGTTGTTGTTTCCTAACAGCTGGAGGGCCGCAGTTTGAGGATGCCTGCTGTAAGTGAATGTGAGTTAGCTGCAAGGTCAGGCACACTCATAAACAAGGGTGGTGCCATTTCTTAAAAAAACACTAATCTCGGCAGTCTAGAGCACTGTTCCCCAACTCCAGTCCTCAAGGCTCACCAACAGGTCATGTTTTCAGGATCTCCCACCGAATGCAGTGACAATAATGATATCACCTGTGCAGAATGCACCGACCGTAATGATCTCACCTGTGCAGAATGCACTGACCATAATGATCTCACCGGTGCAGAATGCACCGACCGTAATGATCTCACCTGTGCAGAATGCACTGTCCATAATGATCTCACCTGTGCAGAATGCACCGACCATAATGATATCACCTGTGCAGAATGCACCGACCATAATGATATCACCTGTGCAGAATGCACCGACCATAATGATATCACCTGTGCAGGATGCACTGACAGTAATGATATCACCTGTGCAGAATGCACTGGCCGTAATGATATCACCTGTGCAGAATGCACTGACCATAATGATATCACCTGTGCAGAATGCACTGACCATAATGATATAACCTGTGCAGAATGCACAGACCATAATGATATCCCCTGTACAGAATGCCCCGACCATAATGATATCACCTGTACAGAAAGCCCCGACCATAATGATATCACCTGTACAGAATGCCCCGACCATACTAATATCACCACTGCAGAATGCACCGACAATAATGATATCACATGTGCAGAATGCACTGACCATAATGATATTCCCTGTGCAGAATGCATTGACCCTAATGATATTACCTGTGCAGAATGCACTGACCATAATGATATTCCCTGTGCAGGATGCACTGACCATAATGATATCCCCTGTGCAGGATGCACTGACCATAATGATATCACCTGTGCAGAATGTACTGACAATAATGATATCACCTGTGCAGAATGTACTGACAATAATGATATCACCTGTGCAGAATGCATGACAGTAATTATATCACCTGTGCAGAATGCACTGACCATAATGTTATCACATGTGCAGAATGCACTGACCATAATGATGTCCCCTGTTCAGAATGCACCGGCCATACTGTTGTCACCAGAGCAGATTGCACCGTCCCTAATGATTTCACCTGTGCAGAATGCACCGACCATAATGATGTCACCTGTGCAGAGTGCACTGACAATAATGATGTCACCTGTGCAGAGTGCACTGACCATAATGCTATCACCTGTGCAGAATGCACTGACCATAATGATATCACCTGTGCAGAGTGCACTGACCATAATGCTATCACCTGTGCAGAATGCACTGACCATAATGATATCACCTGTGCAGAATGCACTGACCATAATGATATCACCTGTGCAGAATGCACCGACCATAATGATATCACCTGTGCAGAATGCCCCGACCATAATGATATCCCCTGTGCAGAATGCACCGACCATAATGATATCACCTGTGCAGAATGCACCGACCATAATGATATCACCTCTGCAGAATGCACTAACAATAATGATGTCACCTGTGCAGAATGCACCGACCATAATGATATCAGCTGTGCAGAATGCACCGACCATAATGATATCACCTCTGCAGAATGCACTAACAATAATGATGTCACCTGTGCAGAATGCACTGACCATAATGATATTCCCTGTGCAGAATGCACTGACCATAATGATATTCCCTGTGCAGGATGCACTGACCATAATGATATCCCCTGTGCAGTATGCACTGACCATAATGATATCACCTGTGCAGAATGCACCGACCATAATGATATCCCCTGTGCAGAATGCACTGACCATAATGATGTCACCTGTGCAGAATGCACTGACCGTAATGATATCCCCTGTGCAGAATGCACTGACCGTAATGATATCACCTGTGCAGAATGCACCGACCATAATGATATCACCTGTGCAGAATGCACCGACCATAATGATATCACCTGTGCAGAATGCACCGACCATAATGATATCACCTGTGCAGAATGCACTGACCATAATGATATCACCTGTGCAGAATGCACTGACCATAATGATATCACCTGTGCAGAATGCACTGACAATAATGATATCACCTGTGCAGAATGCACTGACAATAATGATATCACCTGTGCAGAATGCACTGACCATAATGATATCACCTGTGCAGAATGCACTGCCGTAATGATATCACCTGTGCAGAATGTACTGACAATAATGATATCACCTGTGCAGAATGTACTGACAATAATGATATCACCTGTGCAGAATGCACTGACAGTAATTATATCACCTGTGCAGAATGCACTGACCATAATGGTATCACATGTGCAGAATGCACTGACCATAATGATATCCCCTGTGCAGAATGCACCGACCATAATGATATCACCTGTGCAGAATGCACTGACCGTAATGATATCACCTGTGCAGAATGCATTGACAGTAATGATATCACCAGTGCAGAATTTCACTGACCATAATGATATCACTGTGCAGAATGCACTGACCATAATGACATCACCTGTGCAGAATGCACCGACCATAAATGATATCACCTGTGCAGAATGCCCGACCATAATGATATCACCTGTACAGAATGCACTGACCATAATGATATCACCTGTACAGAATGCACTGACCATAATGACATCACCTGTGCAGAATGCACCGACCATAATGATATCACCTGTGCAGAATGCACTGACCATAATGATATCACCTGTGCAGAATGCCCCGACCATAATGATATCACCTGTACAGAATGCACTGACCATAATTAAATCACCTGTGCAATGCTAAGGAAGGTAAAAAAAAAATGACCTATTGGTGGGCTGGAGTTGGGGGATCCCTGGACATAATTGACATGGTCGGCATTCTTCTTCTTCTTCAAAAAAACAAAAAAACAATAAAATACTAATACGTAAATAGTTTTTGCTTCTTTTCTAGTGCATACATATAACATTTTGGATTCCTGAAGTGTTCTCAAACCAGTAAACACATCAGTTATGCACAAGATATTGCGTTTTATTTATTTATAAGGTACGTAGCGGGAACAGGTGCTTTGAGATCTAAAGAAATAAGAACAACCATGACAACAGAGCAACCTTCTTACAGATCTGAATATATTTGAAAATCAATGTCAATAGCATTTACCCAGCTGTTTAACCAGTGGATCTGGTGGAGAAAAGTTCCATAATAAGTGGTATTTAGATTTCTTTTTCCATCATGTACATGCCTGTCACTCCTAGAAATATGTAGAAAACACCAACTCCTGGAAAATAAATCACTCACCCGGCAGGTCTTATCCATTGAGGCGGTGGCAACTAAAGAACAATCCCAATTGAACTGCGCACTGCTGATCTCTCCACGATGACCAATCAGGGTGTGAATTTTCCTGTGTACAACAACTAACATATAGTCAGGGGTAATGACAATTCTATTTGACAAAAAACATAACAAGGTAGTTCAAAAAAATGTAAAAGATTAAAGGGGTGTTCCCACCATTAACTTTGATGGCACATTAATAGGATACACACCAACTTCTCGCAAACAGGACCACAAAAGTATCGGCTCAGAATGGAGAGTCGGTTGCACTTGGGCACAACTTTCCATTTTGTTTTATGGGAGTTCCAAGAACAGCAGAACACGGCGTTTGACTTTACTTGTAATAGAACCTAATGTAGATAAGTGCAAATGTGCGACTGATTCTCAATTCTCACCCGACATCTGCACCTATCAGACTTTGATGTCATAACCTATGAAGGCCTATGGTGGGAACAACCCTTTAAGACAAGCAGATATGAAGAATGACATGGCTCAACACTGTCAGGAATGTGTCAAATCAGCACTGACCTGAATTATCTGTCAGACGGATTGCTACGGATGTCCAACTTGACAGTTAGGGTATGTTCACACGGCGTGTTCTGTCCGTGTGAACATACGTTATTAGATGCATGTTTGGATCCATCTATCGGACCCTAAACGGACCTATATATACATCTAGCAATGAGCAGTGTGATCTTACATTGCTTGCAATGTAAAACATGCATCACCGTTCAGACGAGTGATCTCTTATGCGGGTTTCAATGCGGGTTTCGGATTCGTTCTAAGAATTGTCTTGTCAATTCTTGATCCGGAAGATGCAGCCGGAGCCCTATTTAAAACTATAGGGTGTGATCCTGATGCAGCCAAAACGCATCTAAACACACACCTGCGTGTTGTTAGTGTTTTGGATCCAACTGACGTTGCATTTTTGGATGCTATTTTTGGATCCAAAAACGCCATGTGAACATACCATTACAGCCATGTTTGATTGTCAGATGCATCACTAGATCCTGAGCACCCAGTCTATCTCAGGTAATGTAAGTCTGCGACCAAGACCAAGTAGAAACTGAGGAAATGGGGGAGAAGAATTACTTACAAACCTTAAACCGTGGTGACAAAGTTAAGGTTAAAGGAGTTGTCTCCCCACAGGGTTTCAAAGAATGCATGAAAGAAATTCTCTGTCACTTCCGGGTTCATACTAATTTGCATAAGCTCCATGCTTGTACAGCTCCGTTGTGCTTTCAGATGCTAATTAGATTAGATTAGCTTCTCCAACTACTGGAAGGACTTCTTATCTGATCCCCAAAACAAAAGCCCTAATTACAGAGCTGTGTACTTGAGATAAATCAAGCTTTTTACTGTCTGGCAGCACAGGACACTGACTGACACTGCAGACCTGTGTGATGACTCACTCTCTGTTATCTCATTGAACAAACAGCCCAGGAGATTTGTTTACAGGTCTGTTACTGAGGGAACTGAAATAGCCACAGAGGTAAATAATTCACTTGTATCTCTTTAGGGAAAACAGAGGAACAATGCAATATATTTGGAAAATGTCTTTATTTTGTGTTCCCTACAATTTGAAATATATTCTTTGTAGCGAGACAACCCCTTTAAGCATAATTTTACTTATGTTCTTCAAGTTTCTGATGAGTGGAAATCCAACTACACTCTAATCATATATCTCTGTTTTCACTCTGTGCTTAGGCTGATTGGTTATATTTTGGTAAGAGGGCCATCATAGGCAGACATGCACTGGAGGTATGCCTAGGCTACTACAAACTAAGATCTAATAGCCTAAAGTAATAACTAGGCAAAGAAGCTCACCGCAAGGTGGCATAATCTAATCTCACGCAGGTGTCGTAAAATATAGTAAGGGTCATTTCACATGTTACATATTTGTAAAAATAAAAAGGCACGCAAAAAGGTTACGCATGCATCATTTTAGTAATTTTTTCCTTTCTTATCAAAAACTGCAGGGCCACGGCGTTACTTTTCGCAATTTGTTTGCAATACTTTTGTCAGTGGCCTTTTTTTTTTTTTTTTTAAACACTGTATGCAGTAGGTGTAGCATTTTTTCAGGCAGTTATTGGTGTTTTTCTCCCCCAAAACCTACAAAATATGCATGTGTGCTATGTCTTTTTTTTTTTTTTTAAGAACGTTTTTCCACACTGCAAATCGGGTGATGGATCACACTAGGATTGTGAAGTGAAAAAAGGCACCAGAACAAAAACACTTACATACATTTTGTTTTGCAAAAAACAAACAAAAAGAAAACACTACAACAACTGATATAAACGCATGAACAAAGAAAAGAAGAAAAACAAGGGAATTTAAGCTTTTTTTGGATAAAAAAAAAATGCCATGCAAAATACAACTGTGAAGAGAGCCTTATCTAAGCTCCCAAGGCCAAATAACATTTTATATCCAGCAATGCTTACATGTAATATATTCGATTATTGGTATCATCACATAAATACAGGAGAATTCATTGTACACAACCTTCCCTGTTTCCCCGAACATAAGACAGTGTCTTATAATAATTTTTGCTCCTAAAGATGAGCTCAGACTTATTTTTAGGGATTTTTTTTTCTATGAAAAATAATTCACATTTATTGTTGAACAAAACATCAACATGTATTAATATACTGTATTGATTTCATCACAAACATCAGTATAAGCAGCCAAACTCAAAATTGCATAAAAAAATGCACTACGTCTTATCTTCGGAGGTGTCTTATTTTCAGGGAAACAAGGTTGGTCTTTTTTATTGCTCCTCCAGGACAATGATTTCCCAGATCCTTAACTTCTCTTTGTATAAAAATTACTGCAGCCATTACCGATTGCTGATTGCCAAGGATCTGTACAAAATGGTCCGCCTTTTCTCCCAGAATCAGAGCCATACTTTTTCATGGGTGGTCTAGTATTGCAGGGGATACTTATTCAATTGAGAGGGACTGAGCTACAGTATCAGGCACATTCTATGGGTAGGGGGGAGAGTGATGTTGTCTGTAATTTTGAACTCTGGTTATAAAGTACTTGCCCTGTACTGAATGCCTCAAAACAAAAAACACACCTGGTTTTGACCAGGTTATTTTTGTATACACCCAAAGGGGACATGCAATGTCTCCTGACATGTCCGTTTAAGTAACTACAGTAATTGTGTTCCCCAACTCTGGAGCATCATCTGTTATAACTTTGTATTGTGCTGTTCCTCTGTTATTCCTTCTGGAAATGTATTACTGAATCTGTCAGCTGGGTGTTACCAGTTAGGGGCCTGTCCAGCCTAACACTGTCCAATCAGTGCTGACACTGTGTGCAGGATCCCTTGAAAACTAAATTAGTAACAGCCTCTGATTGATTCAATAATAAAGTCGAGCAGGATTCACAGAGAAAGAGCACAATAGGATTTATTAAAACAGACAACCCTCAGGAGTACCCGGTCCCCCTTTTTAAAAAGAAACCCGTCAATAGGTTGCCCCCCTTGCTGTGGACGCACAAGGGGCCCGCCGTCCCGACCCCGCCCGTTTCCCGCGCTGTGCCCTTTTTCCCGTTGATGCTGTAGTTTTGTGCATTTTTAAAGCCCAAATCAGGGAGTTTTTTAGCCCGAAAGGGGGTCACTCAAAGGGTAAATTTTTTTCCAAACCGGCCAAATTTGGAGGGGTAGCCCGCCCCCCCTTTAACTGACAACCCCATTACTTGAATTTTGGTAGAAACTTGAAAAAACTGTCAGTGGGGGGGGGGCTAGGGCCCTTTTGTGGCGGGGTTAAAAAACCCCACCCCAAGAATAAAAACTTGAAATCCTTTCCCTCTTACAGAAAAAAGGGGACACAGGCTGGAAACTGCGGTTGACACTAGCTTGTGCCCGGCCCCCCCAAACCAAGGGGGGCAATAAACCCCTATGTGGACAGGTTCCCTTTTTAAAAATTTCCAAAAATTTTATATTTACATTACTCCAAAAAAATTCCCGACTGTGGTTTTGGCTCCCGTTCAGTTTTAAAATCCTTGGGTCCCCCCCACCGCCCCCGAAACCCAATTTTTTAAAACCCAGGGGTTTCTTGTGGGGCCCCAAAGGAGGACCCCTTTTTAAAAACCCAAACCCCCCCCCTGCCCAATTTGGGTTTTGTTCCCCTTGCCCCCCCCTTTTAGCCCATTTCCCCGGGAAGTTCCAGAATTTCCCTCAATTTCTAAAATCCATTTATTGTTTTAGTGCAAATTTTAGTTTTCCCCCCCCTCCCAAACACTGTACCCGCCAGGGGAATGTCCCCAAACCCCGACACCCGTATGTTTAAAAAGGTTTTCCCGTGATCAGGCCCCGGGCGCCCGGTTGGGTTTAACAATGGTTCAAAGGATTTATTTCCCCGCGAGTGTCCCCTTGAGGTTTAAAAAGAACAGGGGGCCGATTTTTAAAGAGCCTGCCCCAAATACGTTTAATTTTACATTTAAAAAGATAAAAATGCAAGCAGCTTCCCCGTTACCTTTAAATATTAACTTGTTTTAAATGTAACCAAAAAACCATTCCCTTTTTGGTGGGAAAACCCCCCCCTTAACAAAAATAAAATGGGTTGAAAGCCATTCTTTTACAGCATGCCCCCATTTCTTAAAAATTGAACCCTGGGGCTTTGGGCCTCACCTGAATTAAAGGGGTTTCCCTTTTTTCTATCTCAAAGAGCAAAATGATTTCCCACAGGTAAAGGTCCGAGCCCAAAAGGGGGTTTTTTAAAAAATTATAATCAGATTAAGGCAACTAAAACCCCAGGTTCACCTTTTGATTGGGAAAGTTCCCCCCTTCCCCGGGTTTCTTGTTGCAGGGGTTGGGTTTTCGGGATAAACCCAAATTTCAAAGACAGGCAAAACCAAAAAAATGCCTTTAAGGGACCACGCTGACTTAAAAAAAGGGTTTGTTGGTTTCCATTTTTTGGGTTCGCCCACAATATATTATATTTGAATTGGGGTAACAAACCCGTCCCAGAGAGGATAAAAAAGTGGGGATTTCAAAATTCCCAAAATTTTCCAAATTTATAATAATAAAACTTTGGGGTTGGGAAAAAAAAGCCTTTATTGTTTGGAGTTTAAATTTCCTTTTCTCCGTTTTAACCCAAACCTTAATGTGACCCGCCCCTTTTACGGGGGCCCAATTTTTGATGTGTTTGGTTTCAGTCCCCAATACTTTAGAAATGGAGGGGGAGCAAAAGTGTTTTTTGGCTCCAAAGAGGAATTTTAATTTGGGGTTGATTCCGGAAAAAATAAAATTTATTTTGACTTTTTTTTAGGGGATTTTTTCACCTTTTCATTTTTTGGAAAAATTTAAATTTTGCTGCCCAAAGGGCCCCGGGGGGAAAAGTTTTCCCCCCCAAGTATATGGTAATTCCCTAGCTCTCGTTGAGAGTAAAAGAATTTTCCCCGTGTTCCCACCCGGACGCCCCAAACCCCCAGGAAAAGGGTTTAACATGTCACTTTTTCTTCCGGACGTATTTTTTTTGTTGGACGCGGGGAAAAAAGAAGGTAAAATTGGGGACACTCACATGGGCCCTTTGGGCCCCCATTTTTGGATAGTTCAGGGGGTCTTCAGCCTGCGATCGCCGCTTTTGGTTTAAACAGGCAATTGGGACAATGCACAGGGTTCCCTTTCCGGTTTAACAAAGGCTCAACCAGCTTTATTTAAAGGGCCAGTATACAGAAACCAAAACAAACACAAAATAAAATAAAAAACCCAGGCCGCCCAGCCACTGTTACACATTTAATGAGTCCCTCACTAATATTTTCGGCCAAAGGGAACCTTTTTGTCCAGCACCGCCCAGCAATCCGTTCCCAGCCCCACTGGTATAATGGTTCCCCTAAAAGGGAGCCCCATTCTTTGCCTAAAACTGGGGGGTTTAAAACCCCCTCCCCTCCCCCAGCTCCCCTGCTGCTTCAAAAATTTAAACTGACCCCACCCCCTGGGTTTTAAAATGGAGAGCAGGCTTTTTTAGGCCTCCCCAAAGGCCCTGCCCCCCAAAAACATGTGGGTGGAAACATGGGACCCTGGGGGAGTAGACCAAAACCCCCCGAAAATTGTCTTTCTCCCATAAGAGGCCCCAAGAAACGGCTGAAAAAGCCAAAATAACCATATACCCCTTTGCCCAACCCCTTAATGTGGTGACAATTAAACGACCAGGGGTCCTATTCCCCCAAAGGGCCACATAAACCTTGGTGGCCCTGTCGCATATTTTCCCCTGGGTTTATCTCCACCTTTTGTGGGGAGAAACAGGGAAATTCATGTAGCCGGGTCCGCCACCCCTACCCCCCCCTCTGATTTAAAGGGCCCCTAGGGCCCCTTTTTCACCTTTCCCAGGTTCCCCCCGGGGGGCCCCAAAAACCCCCTTTTTTGGGGGCAAAGTTTTTGGGGCCCTTACAATCCCTAAAGGGGCAGAGACAAAATGGTCCCCAAAAACCTCAGTTTGGGGCTCTTACCTTGCACCCCCTCCTCAAAAATTGGCCCCAGAACAGTTTACTGCCACTTTCTAATGGGGGGGCCCCGAAGGGGGGCAAACTTGGGTGGGGAAGGATGTCCCCCAAAAACCTTCAGGCCCCCTTCATGGCGGAAATTTCCCAAAGGTCTCACTGACCCTTCCCAAAAACCCCGCCCTTTCTTCCCTTTTGATTTCCCACACCAAAAGGGTACCCTTTGCACCCGAGCTCACTGGGCAAAATTGGGTTTCCCCCTATTTAGGGTCCCAAAATAAGCAGGAGACCTTTTGGGTTGGTATCCCGAACCCCCTAGCTTTTTCCCCCCCGGTTGGGGGGGGTGTAATGGGCAGCACCCCTCTAAAAAGGTTTTTAAACCCCATGGCCTCAAGGGGCGACCTAGACCAAAAATTTTTACCCGTTGGTCTTTATAAAAGAGACCCCAAACTTTTTTTCCCTCACCAATATTTAGCGGACCCATTCCCCCGTGCACGTTTTCACCTGGTTTGCTTTTTTTTTTAAACAGCCAGGGGAACCCCTGGCAAACCCAAAATGTGGAGAAAGTTTCCTTCCCTTTTTCCCACAGCCATTCCAAGAGGAGAACTTTCATTTTTGTTGGGTTTAACCCCAAGGGATCATTGGGTCAACCCTTTAAGGGGGAGCCCGGGCTAACCCCCTTCTGTGTCTCCAATTCAACCCAAAATGGCTGCTGTTCACAAATTTTAAACTAACCATTCACATTTTTAACCCCCAGTAAATGTAGCAGACGTTGGCTGCAAATTGGGGCCCCCCCTTGTAGGTCGCCCCAAATTTTCCCGGGGGGAAAAAACCCCCTGGATTAACGGCTAATATTTTCCCCATAAAACTCTGGGAAAAAATTTTTCAGTTTGCCTCAGAAACCAGACACAGAATTTGGCCTTGGCACACTTTTTTTTCCAAAAACAATATTATCCTCTCCTTTTTAACCAATCAACATCAGGGCCTCTTGGGAGCACTGACACACTGAGCTCCACTCCCCCCCGCAACTGGACTCTTCAAGAGGGTTTGTTCCCTTTGGTTTAACCCAAACCCGTACTTCACCCCCATAGTTCCTCCTGTTTTGGTAGCAGAGCCCTCCTACACCCCAAAACAGAAACAATTTCCCCTTCCCGGGGAAACTGTTTCTCTTTTTAGGCCACACAAATTGGGAGGTTCCCCTTACCGCAGGGGAAAAATCTCTCTGGGGCCATAGGAGCAGATCCTTAATGCTTGGGGTATCCCCTTTAACGGACAACAAACACCTTTTGCTTTCTTGGGTGCTCTCCCCTTTTGGAAACCCCTTTGGGGGCACATAGAGCTAATCCCCTTTTTTGCCCCTGCCTGTAGATTTATAGCAGCCTGTTCACACATTGCAATTTTCTTCAAAAACACAGCAAAAGCCTCCAGGGGCAGACCTGAGCCGCTTTTTAAATTACTGCAGTAGCTGCAGCAACCCCTTTGCTTTCTTTAAAACCCCCGTAGTTTAAATGGAGCTAGTGTGTGATAAGCTAACATCCCCCCGCCCATGCGTGTTGGGGGGGGATAGCGGGTTGGTTTAAAGGAAAATTTTAAATTCCCTTTAGTAAGTTGTAATTTGCAACAGATTGATACCACCCGGGAAAAAACAAGGGGGGAATTGTTTTTCCCCTCCCCCAGGCACACAGGGAGGTAACATTTCCCAAAATCATTCCCGGGCTTCACAAAATCCATTTTTCAAATGTCTCATCACCCTCAGGACTTTTCTCAAAGGGGCCCGGCAAGTGGAGGTTTTCTGTGCCTCCAAATTTTGCACCCCCCTGGTGGCCAAAAACCCCAAAACCCGGCTTGATGAAAGTCTTTAAAAAACACCCCTTTTTTTAAATAAAAAAATAACGTTTATACCGGGAGATGATTTGAACCCCAGTCTGGACCTAATCCTGTGATGTTCAAAAATCCCCGCAATGGGTGGGGCTACAGAAACCCAGTGAAATCCCGGGCCCTTTGGGGGGGGAAAACCCCTCTGGCATTTCTCCCGAAAAAAGGGGCAGGGCAGGAGCAAAATTCTGTGTCTATGGCATTAAACCGGTCCTACCCGTGGAAAAAAAGGGGGTAGCGGCTCCTGTGAATGAATGTGGGGTTTTCCCCTGGGAAAAAAAAACCCCCCACGCCGGTCCCTCTGCAAATTTGGCCCCCTCCAGGGGCGGGGGAAAAGCCCCCCGCCCTTTTTCCTGAAACTACAAAAGGGCCCCCTGGCCCCCAAGGCTGGCCCCCCATGCAAATCGGCCCGGTTGGGTTTTCCCCCCCAAAAACGTTTTCCCCACTTTGGCTTTGCATCCTTTTGAAAACACAACCCGTCCTTGTTAAACCAAGGGGCTTGTCAGAATTGGCCCCTTTTTTGGGGTTTTGGGGGGGATTTTAAAAGGGGGTGCCTGCTAGACAAAGTCGCAGAAAACCCATTGGGGGTTTGCCGGTCAAAAAAAGGGTTAGGGACCCGGGGCTTTGCCCCAAAATGGTCTGTGGGGAGCCTCTTTGCTGAGCGATACTTGTCAAAAGCTGGAAAGGAAAGGGCCCCCACCCCTTTTATTCCCCCTGGGGGGCCTTTTTTTAAAATCCACCCCGCACCGCACTTTTGGGCCCTAAAATCCTCCTTGGGGAAAAAGAAATTCAACTGGGGGAGAATGGAAACCTTAAAATTGGGGGGGGCTCCTTCTCGGTTTCCCTTTAAGCTCTGCCCGGGGGTTTTTTTTAAAATTAAACCCCCTTTTGAAAGTAGCCGGGTCAAAAAGGGTGTTTCCCAAAAGTTTGGTCTCTCCTGCTGTGGGGGAGTCATTGCAAATAAAAAAATGGCGAGGGCAAAGCCCCTCCCAAAGGCAAAAAAAAAAAATATTTTTTTTTTTTTTTCAAAAGCCGCAAGTAAACAAGTTTTTAAATGCCCCTTCGTTGCCCCGCAAAAATTCCAACCAAATTACCCGGGTTTTGCCAAAATTTGCCCAGAAACCCCCCCACCATTGTGAACCTCAAAAATTTCCTTCGGGCCCAAACTTGGAAAAGTTAAGGGGGGTCTTCCCAAGGGTCTGGGGGATCAAACCCCTTTGGTAAGCAAAAATGGCTCAATTGGGCAAAGGTTTTTCCGTTTAAAAAAAAGGGGCTCAAACCAGGCTTTATTGAAGGGTCCAGGTTTTAAAAGAAAAAAAAAATAAACAATACCAAATTAAAAAAAAAACCAAAAAAAAACGGCCGGGTAAACCAAATGTAGTTTTCAATTAAAGGAAAACCCCCAGAAAAATCTTAAAAAGGGCCACTCCCGGGGCATCAACGGCAAAAATAATTTACCCCTCCCAAGGTAATAAAGGGCCCAAGGGGGCCCCCCTGCTTGCCTCAAAAAATTGGGGGGTTTTTAAAAAAGCCCTCCTTTAAAATTTTCCAGCTCCAGCTGCTTCAAAATTTCAGCTGACCACCCCCCCAATGATTAAAATGGGACGGCTTTTGTAAAGGGCCCCCAAGGCCAAAAGCCCAAAAAAAAAGTGGGTGGAAAATGGGGAACATGGGGAGTTGACACCCCCCCGACACAAAAGTCCCACTCCCAAATAAAGAGCCGACCCCGTAAGGGAAAGGCTGAAAAGCCAAAACCCAAAAAACCAAAAAATTTTCCCTTGGCCCCAAACCCCTTAAAAGTGGGGTGACAAAACATTTTGGGCCGGGCCCCCTATTCCCCCAAGGGCCCCCTTTTTCCTTGGTGGCATGTTTGGGATTTTTTCCCCCTGGGGGATTTTTCTCCACTAGTGGCGCGAAAAAGGCAAACTACAGGGAGGCCCGGGCCGGGGAACAGTAAATTTAAAAGTTTTAATGAGCTATAAAAGTGGACTGGGCAGTGGAAAGCAATTTTTGAAGTACATCTTGTCAGTATGGTGCCTTTGGGGAAAAAAACAGGGATATAGCAGTTTTCCCCAAAAGGGGATGTGTCCCCATTTTTCGCCTGCAATGAAACCGTTTTTGGCATGGGCCCCACGGCGAGGGGGGGTTTTTCCGGAAGGGTTGGGTTTTTTACCCCCGGGGTTTTCGGGGGGTTTTCCAAAAACCGCCTTGAAAAAAAAAACCCCCATCCCCGGAAAAAATGGGGCACAATTTGGTTTCTTATGGGAAAAAACCCCTGCCCAAACAACCCCCACTGGCCAAAACCAAAAAAAGGGGGGGTTGGGGCCCCAAACAGAAAATTGGCCAACCATTTTTCAAAAAATTATTTGTTTTTCCGCCCCGGGTTTTCCCCAAAGGAATTTTTTGAAAAAACCTTTTTAAAAGGGAAAGGGGGGGTGGGGGGGCTTTTTCCGCCTTTTTCGCGGGAAAAGCCCAAGAAAAAAGCCGCCCCCCACCACCTTTTTTTTTTTTTCCCAACCGGCAAAAAAAAACCAAGGGGGAACAAAAAAATTCCCCCGGAAAACTTTTTTTTTTAAAAAAGGGGTTTTTTAGTTTTTTTTTTCCGTGGGAAAGCAAACCTTTTGGTATATCAGTGCTGCTTTTACAATTTTGGGGAAATTTTTTAAAAATTTTCTATATTTCTGGATAATGTTGACCTTTTTAAAAACATCGATTCTCACACCAAGTCCTTTAAAAACAGTTAAACCCCAAAACAAAACCTAATGAAATCAAAAAATTTTAGGGCTTGATTTATTTTTAATTTTTTGAGGAAAAATTTAATTCCCAAAATCACATATCCTGTGGGGTTTTTGGGAAAAAGTATTTTGGGGAAAATTCCCTTTTTTTGATTTTTTTGTCAATGGGGAAAAAAAAATTTATGGGAACTTTTGGGGGAAATTAGAAAATAATTTTGTGGATGGGTTTTAATTAATGAAATTGGATTGGCCCCTTTAGGTGTGGGGTGGCTGACCCGTTTAATTTAAAGGCAGGGATCTATTAAAAATCTGATCTTCATTAAAAAACGGTTTTTTGGGAAGGCACAAAACTGGCGGAAAAAAAGGGGAAATTTTATTGGGGGGGACACACAAGAAGAGGGGGTTTATGGTTTATTTTGACTGTAAAAAATTTAAAAAAACAGTATTAAAGTTTGGGGCTTCCACCCAATTTCCCCAGTCAAACGGTACAATGCATAGTCACACAAAATTTATGGAAAAATTTTGGGGGTTTTTGGGTTTAAATTTCAAAACAAAAACAAATTAACTTTTTGATTTCAAAAAAGGGGACTTTTACCATTGTGAGGGTTCAAGCAGGGGGCTCTAAGACAGAAGTGGCCCTAAATTTTATGAGGAAGGTTAGTGTCATCAGCAGGTTGCAACAGAGATAAAAGAGAGACTGGGAAATGTCCAAAAAGGCAAAGAAATGGGGGTCCTTTGGATCATTATACACTGATGGGCCGCTTCTTGTAAAAATATCCTGCAAACCGGATGTTGAAAGCCCAAAAAAGTGTAAAATCAGATATTTCATGACCATGTACTTTTTTCTGCATGCTTGCATGCTACATGAGCAGACAGGGTACCCGACCAACGAGGGGACAGGCCCTCATTATCTTTGCAAAAGGGGCCAGGAAGCATCTAAAACTGGAAAGACGGACCCGTGGGCCTTTAGTGCTGTTCAGTAATGAAAGTAATTCACTTGAGCAGAAATTATAAACCGCCAACGAGCTGGAAGTTCCAGCCTTTGGGAAATGCTGGGGGGCTTGGGGGTCCCGGCCCCGGTCTTTATACAAGTCAGGTTTCCCTTGCCCCGGGCATCTAAACATGCCCGAAAAAAATTTATGTTTAACAGTTACAAATTTGGGTTTTTGGGACACTTGGGGTTTCCCCCTCACCTCCCTTTTAAACATGCCCGGGTTTGTTGGTTTTTCATATTCGGTCCGCAGGGGGAATTTTTTTTCCAAAAGAACCAGTCATAGTGTTTTTGATGTTTGTTCAAACTTTTTTTTGCCTTTTCTTTTTAAACTTTTTTCAGTCTCTCTGTTTTTTCCTTTTAATTAAAACCTAAATGTGGACACTTGTTTAAAATTCTTTTAAACTTAAGTGGCCCTTTTTCCCTTTGGGGAGCCAATTTTGCAGAAATCTGCAATGGCGAGGGGAATGTTGATCCAAATTGTAAGATGTTTTTTCTTTGGTCTTTATGATGTAAAATTTGGGGCGCATGACGAGGAGGACCCGATTTTAAAATTCCCCAAATTTAAAATGAAACCCTAAGTTTATTGAGTGTTTTAGGGATCAAAACCTGTTGTTAATTTTTAACCCTTAAAAACTCCTTGTTAGGATCAGCAAAGGGTTTGCAAAAAATACTTTAAACCCCTGAAAAAGCTGGAATTTTGCCCTTTTTAAGGCTTTGTTCCATGGCTTTTTCCCCCGGCGTAATTTCGGGGACAGATTTTTTCCCGCAAAATTTTCGCCCGTTTTGCGGGGCAAATTTGGGGGGGGGGGGGCCCCGGCAGCTCGCCGGGGCCCCCTTGCTTTCAAATTTTTCCCCGGCGCATTTTTCCCCGCCGGGATTTAAAAGGACATTCACTTTCTCCCCGCTCGCTTGTTTTTCGCGTTTGGGGGGGAGAGGAGCGGTTTAATCCATTTTGTTTTTCTATTTTAAAAAATTTTGGGTTTTCCGAAAAGACTTGGGGGCCCCCATTTTTCCGCCGGATTTCCAGCCCCCAGTAATTTTTGCTTGAAATACAGAACGAAATCCGTCCCAAAATAAGCCGTGTGAATGAGGCCTAAGAGGAAGAGATGGTCTCATTTAGTTCATTTAAAAAAAAATTAAAGAAAATGTATGTAAGTCCTGAAATTTCAAACAAAAGTCAAATATCCCTAACTTTTTGTGAGTAGTGTATGGAGGAAACTTAAGACCAATATTACACCCCACCCCACCACCAGAACTTATAAACCAATATAGATCATGCCAAAAGCAAGATGTATAATAGTCTGCAAGGTCACAAAGGAACCTCTAAGCAAAAAAGGCATTTCTCACGTTAGCTAATGTTAATGTTCATGAGTGCACCACCAGGAGGATACTTAACAACAATGTTGTACATCACAGGACTACAAGGAGAAGGCCACTGTTCTCCAAAATGAAGGCTATTAGAACGTTTTCTGGATGAAAGAGACCAACTAGAGCTTTTTCATTTAAAGGAGAAGCTTATGTTTGGGCCCCATTTTGCGGTGTCTTGGCCAGGACGGCTTGCCATCATTGATGGAATAAATGTCAGGACATCTGTCTGTGTGCTGAATCTCTAGAGTACATGAGTAATGCAACAAGACAACGACACTAAGCACACAAGTACTTCTACCAAAAAAAATGGTTAAATCTTGGAATGGTCAAATCTTATAGAAATGTTGTGGAGGGACCTGAAACAAGCGTTTTATGGGATGAAAAACACCAACATAACAGAGCTGAAGCTGTTTTGGACAGAGGAATGTGCTAAAGTTCCTCCCTGCAATATGTTGTGGATATGGTGGGAATCTCATTTCTTGAAGCCAACATACTAGTATGTAAGTGGGCCTGTATTTGATTGTAGACTATGCACAACAAGAAATAATGGCTACAGCTTGAGAGCTGCATAGATTGTCAAATAGTCTCCAAAAAAAAGGGAATCTCACAAGAGATTGTGACCCCCTAAAGTGGCCACAGTTGGCGGTGATATGTATGTACACACTTGGGACCAGTCCTACACGCTCACTAGTAATACTGGTTCTTGACCCTTTAAACTCTTATTTTTACATCTCTGAAGCTACCTTTTGTTAGGAACATTATTAACCTATTGTGTAAATGGATTTCTTGAGACTTATCTTTCCTAGACTTCGCTGCACTTTAGCTTTTCTGCACTGTGTCTTGCCTTAATAAGAGAAACTTTCATTTTTACCCTGATGTCAATCTATAATTAGGTTTGTCTGTGCTAGCAATTATCGCAGCACGAGTATCCAGGTGCGTACTATGGAACTATATAAGGAATATCCGGTGTCTGCAGTACACCATTTTAGGTACAATTAGCACACTAGGCTACCTAGTATTAAAAAGAAGAACAGCTCCACCGACATATTTTGCTGTTAAGACAGTGTCCGCAGGGGTCCAAAGCAAATGTTGCCAACATGACGCCGAAAAGGCTTTTTAGAACCTATGTTGTGATGCATTGGTCACGTGAGTCATGAAAAAGCCTAGTATTAGGTAGTCTGGTATGCTTATTGTACCTATACTGCTGTACCACTACTTCCTCCACAAACATGTCTGCCCCTCACCTCCTGTCTCTTTCCCCCTCCTTGTAGATTGTAAGCCCTCGCGGGTAGGGTCCTCTCTCCCTCTGTCTTGCCAATTGTCATTAATCACTTATCAATGTACTCGTTTGGCTTATGTTATGTATGTAACCCCCCACGGAATCAATGGCGCTTTAAAATAAATAATAATAATAATGGTGTACTGCAAACACTGGATATTCCTTATATAGTTCTATAGTACAATCTTGTGTACTTATGTTGTGATAATTACTTACCAGCACAGACTAACCTAATTTTAGATTGCTATCAGGGTCAAAATAAAAGTTAAGTTTTAGATATAGAAATTAAGGGCGACAAGTTTGTACAGGGCTGCGCCAGAAGTATGGCATCTTTTCCGCCCGAAAACTGGCTCAGCCCTGTTCGCTATATTTTTAATCAGGTGCACTCCAATATTAGGCGCATTACAAAGCACCTGCGGCACTTTGTAATGCGCCTGAGATCAGGGGCGTGCTGGAAGAGTGTCGCACTACAACTGTATGAAGCTACACATTTACAGCTTCAGTATGGAAAATCCAGACGCATTACTGCTGGAACAGGTAGAGCCCTTTAAAAGTGGTTTACCTGAGCCAGAAGTGTCGCTTTGTAGCTAGAAAGCACTAAATCTATGACCCAAAAAAATGGCACCTGGGCGCCAAAAACCACACATCTCGCCCAAAATATTTAGAGAGTACATTGGTAAATATTTGGTATGAGTTGCCTTAGGGCAAATAGTATATTTAATTAATTCTACCAGCCAATTTAACTTTTGCTACCTGGTTATATTGCCTTAATTAAAGGAGGCAGTGGTCTTGTGGGCAATGTATTATGGTTTGTATCCCATGTATAAAACTGCAATATTCAGTGCTTTCTAAATAATTTGTGCCTGTGTTTCAGCATAGTACTTAAATAAAATTCATCTTTATAAATCTTTGTGTACATATGGTGCATATTCACACACCACCTGCTCTTTCTCTGTGTAAGAGAATATAAAAAAAAAACTGTCACAGCTGCCCTGGCAGCAAGTCCGTTTCACTAATATTACCATCTGAAGCAGTCATGGTATATAGTATATATCACGCTTGCAAGAATGAATAAAGATATTGCTTTGATCTATTTGTAAGTGCAGCATTAATTTCTTCTTTCATGGTATATATTACAATCTATTCCACAGAAGTGCCACCTCACTTATATAGTACAGTCTATTCCACAGAAGTAAACCTCATCTACTGGCAAAATATGGGCTCCCTGACAACTGTTTGCTAAAGCAAAGTGGCCACAAGCATCTCTTTCTAGAACAGTTTAACAAAACAAGTTAAGTATGAATTGTTTATCCCTTTCACTGAAGCCGGCCACTTTACTTCTGCAAAGAAACGTCAGGGACCCCTATTATCCCAGCAGATTAGGATAACAGTGTTGTGATCCCACTTTTCAGGCATTAAAGGGGTTGCCTCACTACAAGGATTGCTTTTTATGTTAAAGATCTTGCAAAAACAAGTCACTTTGCAATATATGTCCATTAACAGTATCCTACCTATTCTGAGATATCCCCTCTTGTATTGGCTGCATCAGCCCCTAAGGCTGCTATAGCTACAGACCTGTTCAATCTCTCCTGATAGGCTGCCAGCCCTGGTTGCTATAGCTACAGACCTGGCTTCTACTGCAGTCTAGTAGAAGCCAGTAAACATGCCCCTGAATTCAAAATGAAACCAAGAAACAGGACTGAAGTGAGATGAATCAATGTAGTGAGACAACCCCTTTAATGGCACTCCCTGCGGATAAAATTGTAATGAATGATTACAATGGGGAAAACCCTTTTAATATTTCTACTACAATGTTCTAATATTTAATGTAAAAAGGTATCCAAATCAGAAGACTACTCAGAATATCATTTTAATTAACAAACTTGTAATTTGTTTGAGTTCACAGAATACACTGTGACTATTCTGCATAACTACATATGTTTTTTACTGCTAGCAATCTAAACGTACTGTATACTACCGTGATTACAGCAGTCTGCTACAGAGAGACTGTCGAAAATCTGGAAACCCGGCATATATTGCCAATTTACCGTGTCCAAAAAACACAGATACTAAATTGAATGGCTCTTCTGGGCAGCGTAGTCAACACGAAACAAGCGGATATAAAAGAAATGCAGTTCAGATGTTCATCTGAGGCAAGTGGGTGTTCAGCTAGAAATCTTCACCTAAATTACACTTGAGGAGAGAACAGAAGTAAAGATGTTATTTTATGCTGCTGTAGTGGAGGTTGTAAATAACTGGAACTGCTCTGGTGTCTGGGAGCAGTAAAGCTGCATTCAAACTTTTCAGATGCAGCCAAGACCAAGAATGGATTTTAAATTAGGAGAAATCTCAGTCTCTTTAATGTGCGTCCTTCAGTTATGATCCATTCCTAGTTTTGGCTTCAAAAACTGCATCAAAAATGGTGGACGCTTAAACACAATGTAAGCATGTTCTAGAAGACATCCTATTAGTGTGCCAAGGAATAGAACTGTGTGAACTTACACTTAAGGTGAGGGCTTCTTCTCCGCTTTGTATATCCCACAGCTTCGCTGTAGTGTCCATGCTTCCAGTTGCTACCAGAGTGCTTTGAGGGTTAAATGCGAGACAAACCTGGAAATAAAAGAAGGACATCATGGACTACTCTGAACAAATGTAATATGAGGATAGTATACTCTAAGTCAGATCAGTCATTAAACCAAAAGGTGGACAAATCCCATTAGCCAGGTCTCCATGGTGACTTAAAAAAATCACAGCGGGCAACTAATAACCGTGGCAGTATGCCCTGCCAAATGCGACAAGAAATATAGAGGCAGAAAAGGAGGCGCCGATGAGAGACCAGCGGTCAAAACCTATTTACATCTCTAAAATAAGGGAGATTTCCAGGATTCCCAGGAGAGGAAGCAAGTATATATGAGCACTGTATAAAAGTGTATGGGGTCCGCTCTACCAAGAACTAGGCAGAAAGATTGTTTCATATCACTTTACAGCTGCATGAGTGAAGCGGGTAATTTGGAGCTCTGCAACAGAAAAACACGCATAACAATAAAGATAATGGTTGGCCCTATTTACAGTACATAAAAGGTATGAACACCCTGCCAGCACAGTTTACAAGGCACACTCTGCTGGCACCATCTATGAAGGATATACTCCTGGCACCATTTATGAGGGACACTCATAAGCATCATCATAATCTCTAGGAGCCTGTTCACATTTATGCCCACCTGTGTTTCATGGTTCAGTTGTGTTTCTATAACATCTTTGGCTTAGTTATCTTGACAGAAGCCTGGCAGAAATTATCTGCATCATTGTTGCTTAGAGAGCAAATACACGTTCTATGTAGTACTGTTACCATACCTTATCCTGTTATATATACTGAGAAATGCATTACTTCTGCCAGTAGAAATGAGAGTCAGGCCAGAATTCTCTTCAAAAGGAAGAGTCTGCTTGGTTGAGAAAGTGGCCTCCAAAGTGGCTTAGAAGGGAACTTTCTGTCTTTGTGGAGAGTGTCAAACCTACGTCAAGGGTCTATCAACCTGACAGCAAGAGGCCAGATTTGTACTGACGTGGGGCAAGAGCCCCTGAAGAGCTTACTACTATTCTACAGGGTTCTTCACAGGGCACTTACATAAAAACAGAGTATTGGCAGTGCAAGTTGGCAAAAAGAAAGACAGAGATAAAACCGATGCGTTTCAGGCAGTCACCATCCGCCCTTAGCCATGACTAAGTGGATGGTGACCGCCTGAAACGCGTCAGCTTTATCTCTAGTCTGTCTCTCTTTTTGCCACCTTGCACTGCCAATACTCTATGTTTTTATGTAAGGGCATGTTCACACTGCGTTTTTGGACGAGGTTTTCGGAGCGTTTCCTCGCTCAAAACCTCGTCCAAACCACATCAAAACCTCGCCTGAAACGCGCTTCTTCAGACGAGGTTTTTGACGAGGCTTTGATCAGGTTTTGGATCAGGTTTTCGACGAGGTTTTCACCCATACAAATGAATAGCCAGGACAAAAACCGCGCCGAAAACCGTGCTAAAAACCACGCCGAAAACCACGCCTACAACACGCTTCAAGAATTGACATGACACTTCTTTTTCATTGCTTCCAAAGAAGCATGTAAAAACCTCGTCGTGTGTGAACTACAACAAGGTTTTACATCAATGAAATGAACTGGGGGCGTTTTGGACGAGGTTTTGGGCGAGGAAACGCTCCGAAAACCTCGTCCAAAAACGGCGTGTGAACATGCCCTAAGTATCTCAATAAAATTTGTTTACATTTTATTCACAAGTCCGGATGCTGTGCTGAAAAAACAAACTTTCTTTAATGGACCTGCCTCGAACTACAGGACAGCTGCTTCTAATACACGGCAACAGATAGGCAGATTTCTTTGTTGAGCTTATTTACATATCCTTTTTCCCCAAGGAGAATTGTACATTTACACCCAAAAAAAACTAAAGATTTGAGTTCAAAAGAACAGTGCAACACAGAATGCCATTGGTTGTTCATTTTGTGGCACTTAACTCCTAAGTGACCACAAATCCGACTTTTTACAGTGCTCATTAATGGGCCTTATAGACCTATATGCCTTTCTATGGAGTGGCCAGAATAAGCCAGGATAGGCACCCCATGCCGAGGATCCTCTTAGATACTGAAGCTAGTAGTGACCATTCAAATCTAAGTGATTTCAGAGGAAGGGTGGTCTCTCTGTCTGTCCATCATCATCCTTCCAATGCAATTGCGGGTGCTGATAGTTTCCACACCAGCTGGTGGTCTAATGAAGCCCCCATGTTTGCCTTCAGTGTATGCCTATTAGGTCCAGCCAGGGCTTATTAAGATCTCAGTTTTACACTAACAGGCACGAAACACTGCACTATATAAAAAGTGCAATGCATTATACAATCCGTTTAGAAAGCAGATCAAACTTCAAGGCATTCACCACAACATCATCTATATTGTAATTCCATATGTGGGAACAAACATCACTGTGCATAGTACATTGGCCTATAGCCGGCGCGTCCTCCGACACTTTCCTAAAAATGCTTTGAGAAAGCATTGGAGGGCATGAAATGGCCATGGGCCAATGTTTATACCCACATAGGGAATTACAATAAAAACGATATTTTGGCAAATGCTGTGAAGTTTTTTTTTTGTCTTCTAAGAGGATTGTATCTGAATGGTGTTCCTTATTTTTGCTGAGCAACACTGCAAAGTTTTTTCTTATGTTGATCAGAGGGTTTTGATTTCCCACCTATAACCAAGCAGTGTCATTAACTTCTTCTGATTTTCAGTGCAATGTATTATATGTGAAACCATGTTTAAATCCTCTGGTGGGACTAAAAAAAAAAAAACAATAAAAAAAAAAAATGAAGACACGCAAGTCATTAAGACATGCAATTTATTGTTAGGGCTCGTTCCACGGCCCCAATTTCCCCAAATATTTTAAACGTTTTTAAAAACGGTTTTTTGTTTTGAAATCGCAATCCTCCGGAAAAAACAATGTGCCTGTCACTTTTTTTCCCGAAACAAATTTTTTCCCCCCCTAATGAAGGGGGGAATGTGAACCCTGGGAAATCAGGCCAAATACGTAAAAAACTTAGTGCATTTTTGCAGATTTGCAACTGTTTTCGGAACGTTTTCGATGGGAAACCGACGTAAATAAATTTTAAAAAAGGTGTGAACATTCCCCATTGGAAAAGGGGTAAAAAATTTTTAAAAAAAAAAAAAAAAAAAAAAACATAAATTTGGTATTGGTGTAATCTACCAAATCAGATAATAGTTATTATGATACTTCTACTTCACTCTGAACAGCATACATTTTTTTTTTTTTTATTCCTCCCAAAAAGAGTTAATACAACAAAATCAGTAAATTGTAGGTACCTCAAAATGGTGCCATTAATAAAACGCATTCCAGAAGACACAATCCCTAATTTGTCATTAGGACGTAAAATAGACTTGTTTCTAAGGCATTAAATGCCATGTGCCATTTTAAATGGAGAGCAACAAGCTAGAAAGCACTAGATCAGATTGCCCAAGATGCTATACAGCCTGTTGCAGATCCCTTAAATGGAAAGTATATCATAATCATTTGGGTCCTATGAAGGAAGCACCATGGAAGTTATGTACAAAACCACGGTAAAGAAAACCAGGAGGGTTGTCTATGATGATCACTTAGATTTCTAATTTTATATTCCAGCTTCCAGTTAAAGAATGAGGATTGCAAATTGATTAGCTGTCATGGATGATAGGACTTTCAATATTAGGCCTATTTTTATACGTAAAATGCACTTTACTTTGGTTGAGTCGTTATTTCTCATAATCCTCTTATGTACTCTCGCACAACGTCTATCAGACTTACAGAGGTGAGTTAATCTTCTAACACTACAATCCCTGCTATGGATCATCCATGACATCACAAGAATGTAATACTTCCTCCTGGCAAATTGTGATGTGATGGAGCTTGGAAAAACCACCTAATCTCTGCCAGCATCAGCACCTTTACACCACTACCATTTACTTACAAATGTACCTACATTTTTAGCCCGAATTGAACAGATGAAAAAAATAATAAAATAACCTTAAGGGGCCGTTTACACGGCACAGGACAAATATCGATCACACATGGCAGCAACCAGTGCTGACAGCCTATCAGGATAGATCAAACAGGTCTGTAGCTATAGCAACCTGAGGAGCTGATGCAGCCCACAAGGTTTCTACTCAAACAACAGTTAGACCCTTTCTAATAAGTAGGGACTGTTCAAAGTGGAGAACCCCTCTAACTTCCCTGACGCTCCAGGACAGGAGCCTACACATGAAAACTATTAGCATGGGGAAGTCGGTGCACAGGCGACATCCGCACAGTCATTGACCTTGATCCAATGCAATGGCAAGGCCACTAGGACTGAAGATGACTGACCCACTGCACCCACCTTGTGCCACAACAGCTGTTCAGAACGTGCGTTCCCTCCCCTGTCTGTTCTGCTGTTGAGGAATTGGGTTTTCAATTGCTGCTAGCTTGTTTCTAAACCAGTTTGATATGAGTATCCCTGCCACGATTATTTTCCTTAAGCAATGATGTATTGTATCGACACACAACCACTACAATCAATCACTGGAGTCAGGGTCTTGTGCCACACTTATAACATCCCGGCTGAAGTCAGTGATTGGCTGCAGCAGTCACATTGATGTATAAGGGTATGTTCACATGGCGTGCTCTGTCCGTGTGTACATACGTTTATAGATGCGTGTTTGGATCCGACTTTCGGACCCTAAACAGACCTAACCATGCATTTAGCAATTAGCAGTGTGACTTTGCACTGCTTGCAATGTAAAACACGCATCGGCGTTCAGACGAGTGATCGCCGATGCGTGTTCACTTGCGTCTTTTGGATCCGTTCAAAGAATGGACATGTCAATTCTTGATTTGATAGATGCAGCAGGCACCTTATTTAAAACTATAGGGTGCGATCCTGCTGCAGCCAAAATGCAGCCAAATACGCACCTGCGTGTTGGATCAGATTGACGCAGCGCTTTTGGATGTGATTTTCGGATCCAATATCGTATCCAAAACGCCATGTGAATATACCCTAAGGCCGTGTTCACACGGCTTATTCCCGACGGATTTGTGAGCCGTATTGAGCTCACAAATCCGCCGTGAATAAGGGGCGGGACGGGGGGCGGGGCCGGAGCGCGGCGGGGGCCCCGCCCCCGGCCCCATAGACAATGCATTATCTACGGCGCGTACGCGCCGTAAATAATGTGATGTAAACTTTCTCCCCCCGCGGCGGATTCGCCGAGCGGGGGGGAGCGATGGATTCCACTGTTCTCTATGAGAGCAGTGGATTACCGTAATTGCTGCTGCGGATTGGCGCCGTACTGCAGCGCAAATCCGGCGCGCAGTACGGCGCCAATCCGCGGCAAAATAAGCCGTGTGAACGAGGCCTAACACCTCGTGGCTCCAGGGAAATAAACAGAGCCCAATCAATACAACCAAAGCATCAGTGCAGGAGCAGCAGGCAAGTAAACAGGTGAATAAGCTTTGATTTTTTTTTTTCTAACATTTTTTAGTTAAATATATTAACCCAAATACCTCAAAAGAAAAGGTAACATTTGAAGGGTTTTTTCACCACAATCATTAGCTTTAAACATGTAGACAAATGTAAAACAAAAGACTTTTACCACTTACATTGCTGTTCTGATATTGCTTTGTTTAGGAGATAAAAGAGATGTTATCTATTGCTTGTGTACACAAGTTGCTGTAGGTTACTGACCATCTCTCTCTGCTCTGATTGCTTTGAGCTGCTGTCTGACCATGGTAAGTCACTCCCTGCTGAGTCTTATCTCTGCACAGCAGCTTGTTTATTTAAGTTAATGACAAATTTTAAAGGGGTTTTGCCAAGAAGCAATTTCCTTATCTAACAGGCTGACACAGTACTCTTAAGTCTTGAAAAAAGGGGCGTTGTGTTCCTGTGTTTAAAAAAACAAGTGCCTCCTCCGTGTTGTCATCGCACCACCTCCCATGCACGCTGATGAGGCTGATATTCAGTCTCTGTAGTTGAGCAAACATGTTTGGCTAAACCACAGAGGATAACTGTATTGTGCACAAGCTCTACAGGTTTTGTGTTCTCCCTCTTATCTGCCCAGGAGAGAAGATAAGATCCGAGCAGGCAGCCTTCAGTAACTGCTGCAGGGGGAGGAAGGAGGATAGGAAAGACTGAATCGCTGTAATGTAGTTATATAAGTAAACAAACAGGGAGCGACTAATGCAGGAGTGAGGCAGAAGGGCTGAGCACATGGCTGACTGAGAATTACATTACAACCAGTGGATTCTCTATACAGCAGACACAGGCTGACACAGAGCATAGGTAGTGCACATGCCCAGAAGAACTGCTTTGCTCTCCCCCTCCCTTCAAAGCTTGTTCATGTTCCCTGCCATCAGATAAGAAGTGCAAACACCACAAGCGCGGCCAGATCAGTTTCTGGTCGTAATTAATGTAAACAGTCAGGAAACTAAGGCTGACTAAGCAAGGCTGCAGCTCTCATAGGCTACACTTTTTTAATCACATATATTTAGAAAAGTAATTAAATACCCATTTTGGAGGATCCCATGTCAACATTAGATCGTGGCAAAACCCCTTTAACCCTTTACAGCTCTGTAGCCTTGTGCACTACATATTTTAAACCTCCAGCAGACATGTCAATGTAACAGGCTCAGTTACGAATAGCAGAGCAAGAGCTAATATGCCAATTACTGCTATAGACACACCCACAGCCTGACCAGGAAGTGTGAGTATAAAACGGACTATGGTCCTGTGAAACAGCATGGAGAGACAAACCCTTAAAAAAAAAATTCCAGTCTCATGTTAACTATATACAATAAATACAACTTACTGCCACCTATGAAAAGTGCATTGGTTTTACAAATCACGAAAGGATCACTGAATATAGTCATTTAATAAAACTAAATAAATGTTCAATATGTCTGTGTATTTGGGAATTAATTGCAAGGCATATTAAAAACAATACTGAAAAATGTATGTCAGAAGACGGAGAAAAGGAGCACACAACTGGCTCAAGGGACCCTGACAGACAGCTTAGTAATAACGAAAAGCCTAGTTCACGATTCAGCTTGATATACCGACAGATCTTTACCATGACTCAAAGGCTTTCCTAAAAAAAAGCTTCAGGTTGATGTCTTTGAACAGGGGAAGATTACAGTGACTCATGAATTTAATGCCTATGTTAATTATATTGAAGATAAAAATGTTGCATTATATATAGCAATAAGCAGCAATACATAAGCAATGCTTGTCTCTTCCAGAAGTGAGGTAAAAAAGGGGACAGAGGTGAGGAAACAGCAGCTTCTGTATCCTAGAGCATAGGCACTTCTGAGGGGCAGTGGCTGGCACTGTATACTGGCATTTTGGCTGATACACAAAAGCATTTGTGGCCGACACTGGTATGGGCATATTGTGAAAAGCATTCTAGCACCAGGATACACAGCCACACTCAGCAGGCACGAAAACCCATACAAACATAAATTTATTAGACACCTTAAACTACATTACTGCTCTATTTTTCATATGTATACAATTGAGGTCTTCAGTGCATATTTTGATCAAATTGTGTATGCCCAACTATCTAAGGTAAACTCATCAACTAAGATCCAGAAGAGGAATATCTATATAGCGTCCCCCCTGATGAGACTACCTTGATGCACTACTGTGGGTATACATAATTTGATCAAAATGTGCACTAATGACCTCAATTGTATACATGCAGAAAAGACAGAAATGAGGCCTCGTTCACATCTGTGTTGGAGGCTCTGAAAAGAACTTCAGATGCAGATGTGAACCTGGCTTTATGCGGTTTGAAATGTTTCATAAAATGTAATGATTGTATGGGTTTTAGCACCTGCTGAGTGCTCAATATTTGGTTGTGTTAGAGAGTTTGCATACATTTGCAGCCATAACAGTGTGCACCCTGGTGTCTGTTTCATTTGTGTTTGGATATGCTGACCTTTTCTGTTTTTGCATTGTGAAAAAGCAGTGTTATAAGGGTTAGGCTATGTTCACTGTACGCCCTGCAATTACGCCGGGTGTTCGGGAGTCGTGCCGATCGGCGCATACTCCCACGATGCAGGGGGGCCAGCAGCCTGCCGGCCCCATAGACTGTCATTACTCGCGGCGAGTATTCGCCGCAAGTTACTGACATGTCACTTATCTCCCCGGGCGCACTATACGGTCGTATTGTACGCCCGGGGAGAGGAGGCGTAATCCATAGTTCTCATAGAGAACTATGGATTACCTTAATTTCGGCGCGCATCTCGCTCATATTAGAGCGCAAATAAAACGCGAAATGCGCGCCAAAATGATCCCGTGTGAACATAGCCATACTGTTGCTACCCTAGAACCTCAATTTGAAGAGGTAGACTTCTGTCAGTCAGTCAACCAGTGACTGGCATAATGCTCCTGCTTTCTAAGTTATGTATTAGAAGGAATAATTTGTCCACTTCCATTAATAATGATCAAGAATGACAAGAGTTTAAAAAAAAAAAAAAATCCTTATTCATGTAGTCATGTGCTTTTATATGTCATTGCAACTTCTAATATTCTTGTAATTCCTTACCTTATATATTCCTACAATTTAAAGAACAAAATGCTTTAAATAATGTAAACAGACAAGACACAATTAGGATACACAGCAGGTGTAAGGTATCAAACATACATTTCATGGATACTATAAAATACTAACTATTTCTGCCGTATGTCCCTTGAAGGTGTGATAACATTTTCCAGTCTCTGCACTCCATAACTTGCAGGTCTTGTCAAAAGATCCAGTGGCTATTTTATCTCTGTTGAAACAGTTGAGATTTTATGCTTACATTTATTTAATAAACTTTTGGATCAGGACTCACATTTAAATAAGAGGAGATCTATATAGCTATATGCTGTATATATGAAAAAAAGGAAAATAAAGTAACACTTTTGAAAATGGGTGCCAGCAGCAATCAAAAGACTAATTCCAAAATGATATGCAAAATAAAGGAAGATTGCCGCTCCCATCAAAAATAAACAGGACACTTTTTTCACCTCTTATATTTTATATCTTGTCCTATATTCTGTGCGCCTTGTCTGACAAAAGGGTGTGATGTTGGCAAAAACGAGTGGCTTTGTGAAAAAGGGCATGGCTTAATGGGTGAAGCTCTGCGCAAAAATATGCCTTAAAATTTTGCCACAATAAATGGCGTAAAAGTAAGGGCATGGTTTAGTGGGTGAAGCTGTGCGCCAAAAGTGGCGTAAAGTAAGCCAGCTAATAAAAGCCAGTGTAGGTGAAAACTTAGACTAGACAGTCTGAATATGCACCAGAACACCATGACAAATGTAGCGCATTTTAAAGATTATCTAGACCGACGTTTACACTTAGTATTAGGCGAAGTCCACACGGCATGGGTTTTCCAAATCCGCAAATCATCTGAAAAACGAAAAGCAACCATGCCCATAGACTTAATAGAAAATCCGCCCAGTAGTCG
Source organism: Phyllomedusa bahiana (assembly GCA_025379985.1). Taxonomy (NCBI): domain Eukaryota; kingdom Metazoa; phylum Chordata; class Amphibia; order Anura; family Hylidae; genus Phyllomedusa; species Phyllomedusa bahiana. Next base: position 51,091 of record JAODAL010017668.1, read on the forward strand.
ACACTGACCGGATGGATTTTCACACTGCCGGCTTTCAGAAAAACTTGGAACATGCCCTATCTTCCACCTGGTGTGCTAGTCATTGGCTAAGGGGTATCGGCGAATACGCAAACTGCGGACAGAGCCAACCCCCCAAACCATTGAAAAGACAATAATATACCGTTCGGATTCTAAAACAGGATCCGACCGCCATTTTACACTTGCCATATAGTCGTAGCCTTAGATAGAATTAATAAATCTGCCCCATAGTGCACTCCAACTTTTTGTTCTGCAGTGGAGCAATCTCTTTTCTTACCCATAGGGGTTATTAAACTGGATGGCATAAACCACATTTCGATGGCCTTCCAATGTATGTAGCTCCTCTCCTGATGCTGTATCCCAGACTTTACATGTGCGATCATAACTGCCTGTAATAAAACTAAACAAAAGAAATGGGGATTAGTTTCTGACAATTTTCCTTTAATGAAGCAACATATCTATGTCATGTTTATTCGTACATGAAGACCAAGATACGAGATGTTGTATAACTTACCATAGTGTTATTATTAGGTTAGGTCTCAGCTGCAGTCCAAAAGAGTACGCTTAGGGGCCGTTCACACGGCACAGGACAAATACCGGCCGGTGTTTGTCCTGTTTTGCGCCCGGCCCCCCGGCGGGGGGGGGGGGGGGGGGCGCGGCTTTTCTCCGCGATGAGCGGAGAACAGCCCTCCCCCCTCTCATTGACATGCACATGTTCCGTCCGGAAACCGGACAGAAGATTGTGCATGTACAATGTTTTGTTGCCGGTCCGCCGGCGACAAAACAGTCGGGCGGAAAACCCGTGCAGTGGGGACTGCAGCACGGGTTTTCCATAGAGCACAATTGTGCTCATTTTCGGCCGGTTTTTCAGGCGGTCTGAAAAACCGCAAACCGCCTGAAAAACCGGCCGAAAACCCGTGCAGTGGGGACATTCCCTTAGGTGGATGCAACTCAAAAGTATTCCTCTGGACTGCAACTCTTGAAGTCTCCACTACATCAGTCTCTTGCATTTTGTAGTAAATCTGCTGCATTACCACAACCTGCAGAATATTTCACTTGTTTCCTTGCATGAAACCAAGTACTGATTTCAAATGCAATTGTAACACAATTGTAAATAGCAATTTAACCGAAATACAGAGGAGACTTCATGCAGCCCAAGTAAAAAAAAAAAGAAAAAATACATTTTGGAAAAACATTAAAAAAAAATTTCAAATGACTGACCCCGAAATGCAAGTTTTATGTAAAAATATGTAGATGTGTTTTTTGTGTCTTTGTATTGTGCCATTACATAAAATATGAGATTGATAAACTACGGTTCAAGTAACTACTAACCTTTATACAATGTAGGGTGAACAATGTTCACACACAAGAATGGACATATGCTCTGCAATTTATTTACTGCATGGTCAATAAACAAAAACCATTGCCTAGAGAAGACTTCTCATGTCACCCCATATGCCTCCAGGCTGTTAGAGGTAAGTCATCCCTACTCTATCTCACAAGTGAATAGCATTCGACCAGAAATTTATGTAGCCATTGCCTTATATATTTTATAATGTAACAGGAAATTAAAGCTGCTTATCTTTTACAGCACATGTATAGTGTAGTAATGGAGTCAACTTGTTCTCCAATAAATCAGTAGCAACACAACTGAGACAATGCAGTGATAGGTTTTTAACCCCTTAAGCAGCAGCCTGAAAAAGCCTTCATGACCAACTAAATGTTTTAGTTTTTGCCTCCCTGTGTTTCAACGGTCATACATTTTTTTTTATAGGATGAAGTTGAATAAGGACTTGTTTTATAAAAGAGAAGTTGCATTTTTGAGGAGAGTAGTTTGAGTTTACATATTAACTACTGTGTAATTGTTAAAAAAGGTCTTTAAAACTGCGTTATTCTGCATTTATTTTTTTTATTATTTTTACACCATTCACATTCCACACTAAGTAACCTGTAAGATTAATTCTAGAGGCTATTACTGTCGTGTGGATATGTGTTATTTGTGTGTGTGTGTGTGGCATACGCACAACAATTTGTTTTATTAGATATAAGCAGGTAGGGCTATAGGGGCCATATATATATTATATATATATATAATATATATATATATATATATAATATATATATATATATATATATATATATACACACACTCACTGGCCACTTTATTAGGTACACCTGTCCAACTGCTCGTTAACACTTAATTTCTAATCAGCCAATCACATGGCGGCAACTCAGTGCATTTAGGCATGTAGACATGGTCAAGACAATCTCCTGCAGTTCAAACCGAGCATCAGTATGGGAAGAAAGGTGATTGAGTGCCTTTGAACGTGGCATGGTTGTTGGTGCCAGAAGGGCTGGTCTGAGTATTTCAGAAACTGCTGATCTCCTGGGATTTTCACGCACAACCATCTCTATGGTTTACAGGAAAAAGAAAAAACATCCAGTGAGCGGCAGTCCTGTGGGCGGAAATGCCTTGTTGATGCCAGAGGTCAAAGGAGAATGGGCAGACTGGTTCGAGCTGATAGAAAGGCAACAGTGACTCAAATAGCCACCCGTTACAACCAAGTAGCAGAAGAGCATCTCTGAACGCACAGTACGGCGAACTTTGAGGCAGATGGGCTACAGCAGCAGAAGACCACACCGGGTGCCACTCCTTTCAGCTAAGAACAGGAAACTGAGGCTCCAATTTGCCCAAGCTCATCGAAATTGGGCAGTAGAAGATTGGAAAAAAAGTTGCCTGGTCTGATGAGTCTCGATTTCTGCTGCAACATTCCGGATGGTAGGGTCAGAATTTGGCGTCAACAACATGAAAGCATGGATCCATCCTGCCTTGTATCAACGGTTCAGGCTGGTGGTGGTGGTGTCATGGTGTGGGGAATATTTTCTTGGCACTCTTTGGGCCCCTTGGTACCAATTGAGCATCGTTGCAACACCTAGTTGAATCTATGCCACGAAGAATGAGGCAGTTCTGAAGGCAAAAGGGGGTCCAACCCGTTACTAGCATGGTGTACCTAATAAAGTGGCCGGTGAGTGTATAATATATATATATAGTAGATAAAAGAGAAAAAGAGGGGGGGAAGGGCGCACAATAGTGTAATACCGTTGAAATATTGAGTAAGTCAAAAAATGAAAGGCTCTCACCTGATGAAGTTGTGCAATCCAAAGAGGCACAACACTCAAGAAAGTTTCCAGGGCTATTGGCACCGTCGCCCTGAAGATAGCAGCCTGGATCCAAATGTATACACAAGTCCCGACTGGCCCTTGGCAGAAACAATAGAGGTATCCAAAATGGAGCTGGATCCGGCACTCCGAGATGAAAGGAAAAGCGATCTCTCACTAGCTTTAGTCGAAACAAACTCACTTTTATTGTCTAAAAGTGTAACAGACTCTTGCTGACACACAAATTAAAACAAATAGATATAAAAGCTCAACGCATTTCTTGCGGTATACCCGCACTTCCTCAGGAGCATAACCACACTGCATTTAGAAACAGTTTATATAACACTTAGGAACAATCAATGGGCGGTTCTCTAGACGAACATTTATTGAACATCTCAACTACAACAATTGGAGCATCAAGTTTGTGGCGAATATTAGTAACCAAGAGATTGAATTTCTTGACCTGCTCATTACTATTCACTAAGACTTTCTTCAAAAGAGTAGATAACACATATATAAATTTTCGAAGTTCACACTATAAACCTTGGTTGTGGACAATTTAAACGGATTAAAAAGAATCGTACAGAAGACTCAGACTACAGATTACAAACTCAATTTCTAAAAGAACGTTTCATTGAAAAAAAACGACCCCAATGAGCTACTTGAAGATGCTATCACGAAGACCAATACTCTAATACAACCTGATTGTTTACAAGAAAAACAACTAAATAATCCTATTTCTAAAGAATTTACGAACAAAATACATTTTTCAATGATTACTAAGTACAATTCATCTCATGCCCAAATTAGGACGATTCTTAATAAACATTGGCATATCCTAAATGAAGATCCATATCTAGGTCCACTATTACCTAAGAATGCAAATCTGATTTTCCAAAGACCACCGAATATTAAGGGAAAAATAGCCCCTAGTAGGAATAAGAACTTGTCTACAAATAATATTTCGATTCCATCTGGAGGAGGCAGTTCATGTTGTGGGATGATTAGAACTACTAATAGTATTACTTCAATGGTGACCAAAAAATCATATTCTTTAAAATATTCTTTATACTGCAAGAACGCATACGTCATTTACCTGATTGAGTGGAAGTGTTCTATACAGTATGTCGGCAAGACCACCTGCCCCCTTCATGTCCGCCTGAATGGTCACTGCGCTAGTACAAAGGAGATCTTTTACAGAGTGTAGCAAGGCACTGTACAGAAGTACATAATAAAGATTTTTCAGTTTTCAATATTATTCCTATCGATACGGTGGATAACGATCTACCCAACCGCTCTCAGGTTTTACAAAAAAAAGAAATGTTTTGGATTTTTACATTGCAAACCCTAAAGCCAAAAGGATTAAATGAGGTTTTTGAAGTCATTTAACATTACCATTTTTTTCCTGGGATATTTACAGTGAAATATGAGGACCATTACAACCTGCGGGCAGTAGATGTAACACCTATAGAATTACAATAAGATACGCGAGTCATTTTTGAGTTGATGTCCATCTAAAAACGGGTGATGGAACAAGAAAGGTTATTATTGCTAATCTAACAGCTTTATCAGTTTTTATTAATATATAGGAATTTAGGTTATATTATGTCGTGTTTATTTATTACTAATTTTAACATATATTTATTATGAGTTTCTATTTATACCTTGGAGAACACCGACACTAGGACCCAGATTTCTAATGACACATGTGTTTGACAGCTCTCATTACCATTTTCCACAACTCTGAGCCATGTGCTATGACACGAATAGTGATTGATTAACTTCTCATCCAGTCAGAGCCTTTCTTACTATTGAACTAGAACACATGAATCTAACGGGCTTCGTGTATAGCTAATGGTGTCTAGAGAACCGCCCAGTGATTGTTCCTAAGTCTTATATAAACTGTTTCTAAATGCAGTGTGGTTATGCTGCTGAGGAAGTGCGGGTATACCGCAAGAAACGCGTTGAGCTTTTATATCTATTTGTTTTAATTGTGTGTCAGCAAGAGTCTGTTACACTTTTAGACAATAAAAGTAAGTTTGTTTCTACTAAAGCTAATGAGAGATCGCTGTTCCTTTCATCTCGGAGCGCCGGATCCAGCTCCATTTTGGATATCTCTATTATTATTATTATTATTATTTATTTTAAAGCGCCATTGATTCCAGGGCGCTGTACATTCGAGGGGGTTACATACATTACATAAGTCAAACGAGTACAGTGATAAGGGATAATGACAATTGGCACGACAGAGGGAGAGAGGACCCTACCCGCGAGGGCTTACAATCTACAAGGAGGGGGAAAGAGACAGGAGGTGAGGGGCAGACATATCTGTGGAGGAAGTAGTGACAAGTTTAGTGAAGGTTATAGGCAAGCCTGAAGAATATATATATACAGGTAGGGCTATAGGGGCCATATATATATATATATATATATATATATATAGTCAGGCAGGGCTATAGGGCCCATGTATATAGGCCGGCAGGGCTGTTGGGGCGAGATATAGGCAGGCAGGGCTATAGGGGCTATGGTCCACTATTTTGAACAGTTGGTCAGTCAGTCACTGAGTGGCTACACTTACTGTATAACAGTCCTTCACCGACTTATAAAGCTGCGGCTGCCTGACTGCAGCGCTGTCATCGGCGGCTGCTGCTGCTCGGCCCGCCCCTTACTCTGCTGCGCGGCGCCGTCGTCTGCTGAGCACATGACCACAGGCACCATGCAGCTACGTGCCTCAGTTCCGTCCGCCGAGCGCCCGCATGTTTCTCCTGTGTGGCAGCGACAGAACTGAGGCACGTAGCAGCGGAGTAAGGGGCGGGCCGAGCAGCAGCAGCCGCCAATAACAGCACTGCAGTCAGGGAGCCACAGCTTTATCAGTCGGTGAAGGACTGTTATACAGTAATGTTTGTGCGCCCCCCCCTCCACCCCCGCCTCCCGTGACAGGCAGAGGTGGCGCTCTGGGCCATCGCCTACCTCTGCCTACCCGTCGTCCTGGCCCTGGTTGTCATTAAAGGGTTAACCTATGTAACCTAGATGGACCCAAACACACATCTAACAATGAGCAGTGTGATTTTAAACTGCTCACAATGTAAAATACTCATCGGCGTTCAGACGAGTGATCGCCGATGTGTGTTACATTGCGTTATTTCTTGATCCGAAAGACACCGCAGGAGCCCTATAATAAACTATAGTGTGCGATCCTGCTGCAGCCAACACGCATCCAGACACACAGCTGCGTGCTGGATACCTGTTGGATCCATTTAGGATCCTATCGCCAATGCGTTTTTGGATATGATTTTCAGATCCAAAAACGCCGTGTGAACAAGCCATAAAACTGTGTTGCTGTAATAGTGAGGGGAATCCTCTGATTTTCTAAATGACAAGTATTTGAGAAAAGTCTTAGAATTTCATCAACTATAAGTTTTCTTGCAAGTATAGTTGTTAGTACTCATCCCCAAGATTACATTGATCTTCAACTCTTCAGTTCTTTCAAAATTATCTTTTAAGGTACAAACCTGATAAAATATAAGCTAGTGCTTGAAATGCTGTTTCCAGTAGTCCCGCCCACCCAATGTTGATTGACAGGTTTCTACCTATAACTGCAACATGCAGAAAACTGTCAATCAGGGGCAGGTGGGAGGCGCTGGTGGCTGCTAATAAATATCCTGGACTCATCTCTGACAGAGGAGGCTGCGTGCTGCCAGATTTATAAAGTAAATTCTTCCTAACTACTGTAAATTATGGAATATGTGACAGACCGCTGGAAACAGCATGTCTATCACTGGCTTATGCTCCCCCCACCCCCAGTAAAGGGCATCATAAGCAACATGACAGGATCCCTTTCAGAGGAAATCCATTAGGAATATATAAATATCCATCAATAGATTTATTTCAGCCCCAAAATAAAACCTCAGCAGATCTTCTTACCTGGATCCAGATTTATTAAATGCCACATTTGTCAGAGGCAAAATATGAGCCCGGAGCACCTGAAATGATAAAAAAGCTTGTTAAACCAGAGCGGATACAATCAAAATAACAGTAGAGATCTAGCACGGGCAAGTCTTTCTTGGAGAGAGTGACTTTTAGATACGAGCAGTTTGATTAATGAACTCCATGTTGGTGGCAGGATTTCTAGCTTCTGCCTCCTGTGCTTGGAGGTCAGTGACAGCAGCGATTTGCATGAGCAGCACTTTAATGAGCAAAAACTGGGGAGCTACAAAGCATAGTAAATTATGTATCCGCACAGTTTTCCATAATTCATTAAACTTACATACACACACTATACACCCTGGCAAAAAAACTATTTTACAAATTGCACAATACTGCAATACTACATCACAATGGCAATAGCAGTATGAAGAGATTCCAATGCTATCGCCATAAATAATTTCTTAAAACTTGCTTAAAGGGGTTTTGCCACAAAGTACAATTGATGTGGGAAACTTACAAACTAAATAATAAACATTTTCACCATTCATCATTATTAAAAATTCTGCACCGTTTTTGTCTTAGCTGCTCCTTTAGTGATCCATTGTTTACAGCTCATCTCCAGGGGATACAACCAGGGCTAAGAGCTCCTCACTCCTGGTCAGACATCTCCTCTGCTCTCAGGCAGCTACTGAGTGTTCAAATCCCAGGTGCTGTCATTGTACTCCCCGTCCTCTGTCCTCCTTAGTCATTAGTCAAACAGTGCAAATAAATAAAAAAAAAAGAAACCTCAATGAGGTCTGTGCATTGATAAAGAGAAAAAAAAAATCCTGCACGGATTTGAACCTAGGACCCTTGTGCTGTGAGGTAAAAACTTTACCTCTGAGCTACTCACAGTTTTATACATAAACAGACCTTTTTTTGACTAAAGAGAGGAAAGGCATGATGAGATCATCCTACAGGGTCACATGATATGCAATTCAAATAAATCACACACGCCCCCTTCTGAGCACACAGAGCTGAAGAGCAGGATACAGGAGGTATGAAATGAGATCGTGGCAAAACCCCTTTAAGAATCCGACTGGTATTTTATTGTCTTTTCAATGGTTTTGGAGAATGGTTTTGTCCGCAGTTTGAGGTATGAAATGAGAATGAGCCAAAACCCCTTTAAAGGAAAAAAAAAAACAAAAAAACTTTGCAATACAGGCTCAATATCCATGTCAGCTTCATGTTGCCCTATGTTTGAACTGGTCGGTCTATGGAAGCCATACATCTGCTCTCTAACAGCAAATAAAAACATAAGCTAATGTCCCTCTGTTACAATTCAGTTTGTAATTTATTGACCTTTTGTTACTTGGCTTTCTTTGCTTATCTTGCATTCTGTTACTTTTAACCCCTTTTTGCCCATTGTTCATAATATTATGGCTCTTCATTTTTTTCCCTCCCGCCTTTCAAGAACCTTAACTTCTTTTATTTTTCCATCTACATAGACATATGTGGACTTTTTTATTTAGCGAGACCAGATACACTTATTAATGGTTCCATTGACTGTACCATAGAATGTATTTTGAAACCTCCCCCCCCCAAAAAAAAAGTGGGGTGAAATGTGGAAAAAAAAAAAAACCTTACTTGCTCCATGTTAGTGGGGGTTTTGTTTTCATGGGATTCAGCCTTTGGTATAATTAATGTGTTATCTGTACTCTGCATATCGGTATGATTCCGGTGACCCCAAATATGTAGGGTTTTCATTATATTTTAATACGTTACATCAAACGTTACAATTTTCTGGGGGTGTCAAATGACCACAAAAAAAAACAAACAAAATGTTGGCATTTTTTTTTTTCCTTCTATGGTGCTTAGTGTATGGAGTAAATGATGTTATATTTTAATAGATCAGACTTTGACAGACGCAGCGATACCATTTAGCTTTAACCTTTTTTAACTTATTTGTAAAATGATAAAAAAGATGGCGATTTCAATTTTGAATATTTTTTATATTTTCAAAACTTTTTTCTTACTTACACAAACAGTCCCACTTAAGGTACTTGACCCCTGGGGGGCTTGATCACTTATACACCCTTGTGCTCTACATAGAAAATGCAGAAGGGTATACCAAAATAACAGTTCTATTACTTCCTGCCTGAGGCTTCCAGCTGCCATGGTAACCGAATGGCACCCCATGATCTTGTCACAGGACTGGAGGGGCGATCGTAGGGAGAAACAGAGCGGGGCGCTGCAGCTGTGATTACCCCGGCATCTAAAAGGTTAAACAGTAGGGAACAAGGCCAGCTCCAATATCTGCTGTTAGGTGTAGTTGTCAGCTGTAATAATCAGACAGCACCCGGCGCCTATAGAGTGGACTCAATGAGTGAGGCCAGCATGATGACGTAGCCATATGTCACATGCCTGTAAAGTTCGTTAACCCCTTAAGCCTCGGGCCTGAAAAGTAATTAATGACCAGAACATATTTTTAGTTTTTGCCTCCTTGCGTTTCAACAATTGTAACTCTTATTTTTTCAATGACGCAGTTAGATGAGGCCTCGTTTTATTCGAGACGAGTTGTGCTTTATGGGGGAATAGTTTAAGGTTCACTTATAAATATTGCAGAATTTTTTTTCCATTTTTTTGTTTTTTCCATTTTTTTACACCATTCCCCTGTCACACCAAAGGAGTTTTATCGTTTAACTGTTCGGCTCTTCAGCAATTTTTTCAGATTGAGTTTGAAAACCCGGGGGGGTGTTTTCCTTCCCGCAAGGTCTCTCCTCCCAGAGGCGTGTCTCCCCCCATGAAGACCTGTGACTCATCATTTTGAAAGAAGCAGGGGATGCAGAAGTTGTCTGGATATAACAGCTTTTAGCCTCCTCATGCAGGTCTGCAGCTTTCAGCCCCAAGCTCCCCAAGCATTTTATATTCTAGTTTTTCACAAAATGAAAACCCGAAACCAGCAGCTTTTTCTTCGTTCTATGGTTTTTCACCCAAAAGTACGACAAAAGGCAGAACCTTTACCAACTACAAGGGCAAATGTCAGCTTCATAAAGAATGTCGCTTGCTGGAGGCTTGTTATTAAGGCCTTATTTCAGAATTATTTCCAAGGTTTTCCTTTTACATACGTTCTGAAATCAGTTGTTGAAATCAGTTGCTACTACACTAAGTTTCAGTATTTGAAACCGATTTCCCGAGGTTCACCATCTACCATCAATGTAGGTGGTGTTCCTCCCGAAAAAATTGACATTCAATTTTATTCCGGGGCCGGATTAACGTCGTCAATCCGCAGGGCGGCAAGCCTCGATTTTCCACAAGTCCGAACGACCTGGTATTTTTCTTTACACAATAAGAAAAGCAGCTGTTTTACTTCTTTCTAGGATTTGCCCACGACGGCTTTTCCACTCGGACAAATGTCCGAAATAAAAACCTGCTGCTGAGAGCTTGCTCTTACAATGAAGGGGTTTGGAGTTCTAGTCCCTCACAGAGTAATTCCCCCCCCCCCCCTAAGTTCTACCATATGTAGAGAGACCTAAAATATATATGTCAATCTCTATAATGATATATATACACATACATAGCTCCCCTATATCATGTCTCATCCCCCAGGGTATATGCATTGTATCACATATGTTGGAAGTGCTTGGTGCGACTACTGCGAGGATGGGACACTACATCGGGGAGCTTTGTGTGTGTATATAAATATAATTATAGATGTCTACACATATATTTTCATATCTTTATATATGTGTACAATTTATGAAAAAAAAAAAAAAAATACTGATGGGGCTTGAACTCCTAACCTCTACACTACACTACACATACAGCTTGTACAAAGACTGTGTTGAATCCTTATGTTATACACTACATATGATGACATCATAAGGAGGCGGGGCTTGCATTAGATCTGAGGAACAGAACGCCCTCTTTTCAAAGTAGCAGCTTAAGGACTGGACCTGTGAGGAGGTGAATCAACCTCTTGAACAGGCAGTCATTGCCCAGATCATTCACCCTAAAGCTGGGAGATGTACATAAATCCAGCAGACCTTGGTTTCACTATTGATTTTAACAGCTCAGAGGGGAGTAAACACAGAGTGTGCAGGCAGCCAATCACAGTGCAGGTGGCGTGGCCGGGGCATTTCCTGTCTAGGGGCATATCCCAACATGCTGAATGAAATGTCAGCCAGCCAATCACAGTGCAGTGGGCGTGTCTAGGGGGGCAGGAAACATCCAGGGGCGTGTCCGACCAGCAACAGCAGAAATAGAAGACAGATTTACAGAAAAGCTCATATCTGCTAAACCAAGTGACAGAGGTAATGCAACCCAATTACAAAAGTGCTTATTTTTACTGTCCCCATAATCTGAGACATGATCTTTGTAACGATAAAACCCCTTTAATAACTTGCTAGATTAATTCTACAGGTTATTACAGTCATGTGGATACCTAATATGTGTAGGGTTTTTTGTGTGTGTAATGTATGCACAATTATTTTTTATTAAATATTTATTTGTATTTTATTTTTTTTTACACTTATGTTTTTTACTATTTTTAGATCCCATGAAGGGAGAACTGTGTTACTTTTTTTCTACACTTAGTAATATATTAGCATATTCATATATGCTAATACATTATAATCTGTGTCAGTCTAAGACAGGCAGTGATTAGGGTAGCTCACAGTCTGCCCTGATCACTGGCTTGTTACACAGACAGTTCTGGGGCTACTCCAGGGCTGACTGTGCAGCCGTTCCCCGGGCTCTGTCGGATCACCGGGTGTTCCGATCACCCGACAGAGCAGGGAAACCCTTTGATTGTGCTACGGCGATGATCCACGGCAATCAAAGGAGCTGCACTGGGAACAGTGCTGTGTAGTACAGTCCCGATCTCAGCGCCAGATGCTGCAAACTCCGAACGTCCTGAAATGCCCGCCATCAAAAGACGGTGGGCGGTCATTAAGGAGTTGAGATCCTTTAAAGACCATTTTCTGCCTTGTGTAAAAGTCTGTGGGTTTCCAGTTTCTTGTATAACATCATGTCTGACAAAGAGCGCAAGTACTCTCAAAAGCTTACCATCAAATATACGCAGTCAGCCTCTTAAAGGTATCTCCACTTGTTCAAGAACAAATCCAACCAGCTCACCTGTGATTAGGCTGACAAATGATGTGAGGAGCAAAAAGACGATCCAGCTAACTAGGAAGGAGGCTGCATGGACCCGTGGAGACAGCAGAAGCACGTGGAAGATAGGAAGTATGTCCAACGTCCTCCAATTAAAACAAGCTTTATTTCATTGTCAGACGTAAAATGCACAGAGCAATAAGAAGATGCTAACACATTTCAGGCCACATGGGCCCTTAATCATAGCACATCTGATACATGTCAGGTAGCCAGTTAAAATACTATCATTCCGCCAATAAAAACATCCTAGCAAAATCACATGACGAGGATACTATTGTAGAAAAAACAGAATGGAGAAAAAGAAAAGGGGAACAAAGTATAAACATTGCTAAATATCACCATCCATTAATAATGGAGCACTAAATCTGTACGTTTATTCAGTCCAAGCAGATGATATGCTTTCAATAAAAACATCCAAAAGCCCTCCCGCGGTCAAAGTTTTTGCAAATGATCCCCCCCCCCTCCATTCCTAAGCAAACTAACTCTTTCCAGACCTTCTGCTGAGATAAAATGTGTACTACAATTATGTGAGTGAACACAATGGTGCAGATCTATCAATAGAAAGTGTAAAGTGTCTTAGAAAGTCTTATAAAGTGTAAAGTTAGACCAGACAGTCTTACAATGCGCTACATTCATCATAGTGTTGATGAATCTGGTGCAGGTTAAAACTGTCTAGTCTACGTTTGTACCACAATTAAAGGGAACCTGTCACATAGGTTATGCCCCCCTTGCTGAGGACAGCACAAGCTAGTGACAGACCTGCTGTTCCCAGCGCTGTGCCCCTTATTCTGTAAGATGCTGTAGTTTTAGAGCATTTACCCCTCAAATCTTATTCATGAGCAGGTGTTAGCCCCGCCCACCAAAGGCTAGCTACGCCCACTGACAGTTATTCACATGTTTCTACCTATTCAAAGTAATAGGTTTATCAGTTGAGGTGGGCGGGGCTAGCCTCAGGTGGGCGGGGTTTGAAAAAAAACCGACTCTTTTCTGGTTGAAAACTGCAGATTTAGGCTATGTTCACACGGCTTTACTGCGGGGCGTAATTACGTCCCGCAGTAAAGCCGTGTGGCCGGGGGCGGGAGGCCGGCACTTCGCCGGCCCATAGACATTCATTACCAGAGGCGCGTATTCACCGCTGGTAATTCACATGTCACTTATCTCCCCCCTCGGTGGATTCGCCGAGCAGGGAGAGGAGACGTAATCCATAGTTCTCTATGAGAACTGTGGATTACCGCAATGACTGGGCCGTTTTCAGCCCGTAATTTGCGCACTCCGGCGCGTAATTACGGACCGAAATACGTCCCATTTTAAGCCGTGTGAACATAGCCTTAAGCATTAAATACACAAAAACTCCAGCATCTTACAGAATAAGGGACAAGGGGGTATAAACTATGTGACGGGTTCTCTTTAAGTTGGCTTTGAGGGGTAAATGCTCTAAAACTGCTGCAATTTATAATTCTGGCTCAATTTGCGCCTAAAATAATGTCTTACAAGCTTTTTAACACGTTTACTTTGTGTTTTAGACAGTTTCAGACACTTCTGCGCCTCGTCCGACAAAGGGTGTGTGGCCTCATATAAAAAGGCGTGATTTAGTGTGAAAGGGGGCGTGGTTCAAATACGCCAAAAAGAAGATTTTTTCGAAACACACCTAAAAACCTGATCTAAAAAGGTATTTGGAAGCAATTTGAGTAATAGTTTTATATTTTTGAAAGTATGTGGTAGAAAAAGTTCTAGGGTAAGATTGCAATTTCCCTGATACTCTAGAAGCAAGCAAATCCTCTCTAGTAGTTGAGACTTTTTTTTTTCAGCAGAATTTAAAATCGACGATGGATAATTGCGTTGCTTTAATCTGGCATTCAATACTTCAGCTTGTTTTAGGTAGGTAGTATTTTCCAAGAGGTTCCTTTTTAATCTCAGGTGTTCTACCAAAATCGCCTTGATGGTGTGAGTAGGGTGACACGAGCGGGCATGTAAAATTGCATTGCTGGTTGTGTCCTCGTGATAGGACTCTCTGTGAATCAGGACAGACGCGGAATCCCCTATCTGGGGCCGTTCACACGACTTATTTTGGGCACGGATTCCAGCCGTATTGCGCGCCGTATTTGCGCTGCAATACGGCTGGAATCCATCCCAGCCATTACGGTGATCCACAGTTCTCATAGAGAACTATGGATTCCATCTCTCCTCCCCGCCCGGCCTATGAAATATTGTGTGTTCATTTTTGTCTAAATTTTTTGTATATTGTTTCCTTCCATTCAATTTGTGGTAAATATTGAAAATTATTATGCCTTTTTTACTATTTCCCACTCTTAGCCACCAGAGGTAGCACATAATAAAAAAAAAAAAAAAAGTTTGTCTTTTGTACAAATAGGATGTAATACAGCACTGCTGTAAATGTGGGCTGGTCTGGTGGTGACCTCACACGCCTCCCCCTCCCCTGTGTGCAAAAGAAGAGGGAGGTAGATTGTAGACTGTAGCCCACTGAATCACCATTTTGTTGGTTACTAAGGACAACATACAGAGCTACTATGTACCCAAAGCTGAAAAAGGAATAACCACAGTGAAACTGTTATTATATTTACTCTATTTCACTCTGGAAATGCGGAAGGAACGCCACAGTCTATGTCTGCATTCCTGCTCACTGGTATCCACAAGTATAGGGCCAACGTCCACATATCCTAAGAACTAATATTCGTTTAGTTCACATGTCAACATTAGGCTCGGTCTACACTGCAGTGGAAAAAAAAACACATGAAAACCAAAGCCTAAAAAAAAAAAAAAAAAAAAAAAACCAGGTTTTTTGTCCCCTCCCTGTTAAAAGCTGCTGAAAAAAACAGCTGTTTTTTGCAGTGATTTGCATTTTTTGTCGCGTTTTTTGCTTGTCCTCAATTCTGTTTTTTAACAAAAGGGCATGTAAAGCACATTATTGCATCTATATGTAATCTTGTAGTTGTTTTACGGATTTTGGAGTTAATAAAATTACCTCGCATTTGTCGCTAAAAATAAGTTTTTTATGGATTTTGCCGCTAATAACGTTATCTCGCTTCCAATACTAAAAATCAGTTATTTACGGATTTAAGCACCAAAATCCGTTAAAAACAGGTTTTTAGCGGCAAAATCCGTAAAGAAAAAGCATTCTAGCACCAAAATCCGTAAAAAAAAAAAAAAAAGTATTTTTAACGTCAGAAGTGAGATGACTTTATTAGCGCCAAAATCCGTAAGGAAACATATGCTCGCGACAAAATCCGTAAAGAAATGTATGCTAACGACAAAATCCATAAAGAAACACATTTTTAGCATCAGAAGCAGGGGAACTTTATTAGCACAAAAATCCATAAAAAAACGTATTTTTAGTGTCAGAAGTGAGAGAAAGTTACTAGCGCCAAAATATGTAAAGAAACGGATTTTAGCGCCAGAATCAGTTGAGAAGCGGATTTTAGCAGCAAAGTCCGTAAAAAGACGTATTTTAGCGTCAGAAGCGAGAGAACTTTATTAGCGAAAAAAATCTTAAATTGCACAAAAATCGTTAGCGACGAAAGCATGATCACTTTATTAAGAACGAGGACACATCGGACACTTGTCTTCAGAATTGATAAAGTATAACCACCTCTAGGCTCCACAATCATCACTGCCTGCTCCCTTAGCTGTGAACAGCAGACACTAGAGCATGATGAAGTCACAGAAGGGAGGGAGCTTGCTGAAGAAAATCAGACAGCAGACATCTGAACTGCCTTATGCACAGTGATTGCTTTACTCCTGCTTCCTGTGTGTCGTGCAATCACACAGTACAGAGCTACCTCTAAAGAGGGCTGTGTTCTGTACACACATGAATCAGTAATAACTCTCTATAGAAGCTCAAACTGAAAATAAATGTAACTGAAAAAAAAAAAACTATATAAAACACCCACTACTGAAAGAAAATAAAATTCCCTTTAAGATAAATCAAAAACGTCTTTATTTATAAAGCCACTAAAATATATAGATATCCAAGTGGTCACAAACTGACGCGTTTCAGGTGAATGCACCCTTTTTCTCTTGTATTTATACGATCTGGCAGAAAAAGCCTCTGAATGAACTTGGCGCATATTTCCCTGTGGGTTTCACCACTTGATGGTCAAAATAAAAGAAATAAGCAGTGTGAAATCTGAGGAAGTGTGGAATGTTCACATGAAACACATTGTTCATTATAACTTAAAAAAAAAAAAAAAAATGATACCAGACCTTGGGGTTTTTAAGTGAAATTTATTAAATCTGCTGCTTGGTATGGGATTGCTCCAGCTTCTTCATGCTACGGTAGAGAAGAGCTAGTCTTCAAAATCAGTCTTTTGATGTCTATACAATAAAAAAATGAAAAGAAATAAGCAGTTTACTCACCTTACAATCTGCTGGCGCCCCCAAGACAGAGTTTACCTGGTACCCCGCCGGTTTCAATTAACCAGCCCCTATTGATTACATAGCAGTCACGCGTTTACATAAATCGGATGTAAAGAAACCAGCAGGGGGCAGGAAAGAGTTACCATGGGAAGCACCAGCAGATTGGTAAAGTGAGTATAGAGTTTTTTTCTCTTATTATTTTAAACTTTAATCTGGATTTGAGGATTTTGCTGGTAATCCACTGAGAGTTTCACTTTCCCATTAAAATTTTCTGCAAGATATGGATGAAATTTGTTAAATGGTTATCCCTACAATACAAACTGTGGTCCATCGATAGCAGAACCCATTAAAGAGAGAAAGTTGTGGGTTCTAGAGGCGACACCCGCACCGATCTCAAGAAACAGTCGCAAAACCTCTGAGTTCTGAATCAAAAGTTGCTTGGAAACTCTGAGCACAGCCTTGCTTGGGAAAAGGGAAAGGGCCCTCGAAACATCGAGGTAGCAACACAGGTGTCCTTTCGGTTCTACTACTACTTACTATGGGTTAGCACGAATTACTGAAATGTGCATTGCACTACAAGGGTGAGCGTACTACAGGCTTTAATTGTCTACTTATCGTCTCTAGTAACCCCTTGATAATGGACATATGGGTATGTCATACTGTCGGTAAGGGAGTGTGGAGCGGGCGCACTCATTGAGCACCCTCTATACCTGGCAGGTGCCAGCTGTTAATTACTGCTGACAATTGCGGCTATCAGTAGGGATCAGAGACGTCACTAATCCCTGCTGTTTAACCCTTAAAACGCTACAGTGTCTAAGTGAATGAGGAATGGTGTTGCGCACTATCCCTAACCCCCACCCATTGATCCCTCCGCAATCAAGACTTCTGTAGCTGCCATTTTAGTGCTCCTATTACATCCTCCAATAAGCAGAATATAATAGGAGAGCTATATTTTTAGACTTCCCTGCATGATCCTGTTTAATGCAGAATGGTGTATAAGCAATAGTGCCCCCTATTGGGCAATTACCCTAAGGCAGGCATCCTCAAACTGTGGCCCTCCAGCTGTTAGGAAACTTCAACTCCCATCATGCATTTAAATAATCTAGAACAGTGGGCATGATGGGAGTTGAAGTTTCCCAACAACTGGAGGGCCGCATTTTGAGGATGCCTGCCTTAAGGGGATCAAGTAAAAAAAAAAAACTCCCTTTTGGCATTTTACAAATAAAGTTGTAATTAGTTGATTTTGCCTCATCTGATCTATTGAAATATAACAATTTATCCTACGTGATGAACACAGTGAACGAAAAAAACGCAACATTGAAATTGCAGTTTTTCGGTCACTTCATGTCCACAAAAAAATTTGAATTAAAAAAGGTGATCAAACGTATGCATTCCAAAATGATACGAATATAAACTACACTTCAGCCTGCAAAAAGTGGACCCTCACTCAGATCCATAGATGAAAAAACAAAAAAGTTATTTGTCACAGAAAATGGTGCTGCAGCGCAAATTTTAGAAATGTATGTTTTTACAAGTATAAAAATATAACAAAAACTCTACACATTTGGCATCAACAGAATTGTACCGACCTGTACAATGCAGAGAACATATCAATTACAGGCAGTCCCCGACTTACATCGTTCCGACTTACATACGTCCCCTAGTTACAAACGGAGGCTTATGGGGCGTGGCTGACATTCAACACTGAGTCACTCCCCATGATAACCAAGTGCCAGCATGCCACAGCTGCACATGAGATACAGAACGTTAGGTGAAATCTTCTGAAAAAGAGTACAGACAGCAAAACAAATGTAAAAACTGTTCCCTCCACTATCCAAAATTAAAAAAAAAAAAAAAAATTTCCTGGAATTACAATTAACAAATATACCTGTTCCGACTTGCATACAATTTCAGCTTAAGAACAAACCTACAGTCCCTATCCCGTTTGTAACCCGGGGACTGCCTGTATACAGAACAGTGACCTCCATATAAAAAATCCCCACAAACATGCTGCAATTACGGTTTTTGGGTTTTCTTCCACATTTAGTTGGAAAAATAAAAAGGATATGGCACCTGGAAGACAGGGAGAAAATGGCAAACAAACAAAAAAAAAAAGGCTTGGTCAGGAAGGGGTTAAAATGTTCAGAGAATGATGCACCTTTTGGAATATTTATATACAGTGGGTGAAATAAGTATTGAACACGTCACCAATTTTCTAAGTATATAGGTTTCTAAAGGTACTTTTGATATGAAATTCTCACCAGATGTTGGTAACAACTCATCCAATCCACACAGGCGAAATCAAACCATAGATATCCATAAATTAAGTTATGTGTAATAATGAGAAATTATGCAGGGAAAAAAGTATTGAACACATGAAGAAGGAGGTGCAAAAAGCCATGAAAAGTCATGACACCAGCTGAACATTGTTTCTATTTCCAGACATTACTGATGAAGGCTATTTGCTGAAAACTTTCTTCCTCTAGTCTGGACGGCGTATTATTGCTTTAATCTTGAATCTGAATGTATTGGAGAATTGTGAATTGTACATAAATAATATTTAATTTTGCAACAGAACCTGCAGAGTGCTGTGGATTCTCTTCATAACAGCTGAAAACTATCAGTAATTAGAAATCAATCCTGAAAAATATCAGCTGGTTCAACTGATGGCCTATAAAAAGGTGTCTCTACAATCTAGCCCAGGCATCCTCAAACTGCGGCCCTCCAGCTGTTGGGAAACTACAACTCCCATCATGCCCATGTTGGGGGTCGTTTACCAACATTGGGGGTCACCCGTTTGTCCCAGTATTCCAAATCACGATCAGGGGAACATGTATCGGCCGATAGAAACTGAGTCAGACACAAGAGTTCTGGATCAAATTTCATTCATGTTCCAAGCAGTTCTGCCAGTACAAATGCATTACACACATATTTGTATAACTGTAATCAAAACAAGCGCAGGCGCAATAGAGAAGAGAGGAACGGATGTATGTCCATATTTAGCAGTTTTAAGTACATTTTATTGGTCCACGTTGTCTCGGGGTAAAAAATCTCTGGATTGCATCAGCCAAAACTCAGTCAATTTCCAGTAAACGAAAACTTCAGGAAAAGGGAGACAATAGCCAAAGGTCACATCTTGAGGAAACAGATAACAAGTGGTCACATCCTGAGCCATCTTAGCTTCTTCATAATTGCTGCATCATTCTCCACAAAATGGATTCTGCTCAGCTGAAATGCCTTATAAGGAGAAAAGCTTGGGATTTCATAATTTATACATACAACACAATATTGATTCAAACCTCTCTACCTTCACACCCATTGTTATAGACTATATAAATGCATGATGGGAGTTGTAATTTCCCAACAGCTGGAGGGCCGCAGTTTGAGGATGCCTGATCTAGCCTGTTTGATGAGGAAATTACTTGACTGGTTTCATGGAGAGAGTAGATTCTGAAACTGGGACTTGGGACCCTACAATACTTCTACATACCCTCTTTGCGGCACTTCCATCCCAGGTTAAACAATCCATCATGTTAAGGGACACCATTGTTACCTGGAAAGAAATGAGGAAAATATTCTCTCTGCCTCATCAGGTCTCCAAAAAGATGCCACTTTGGGATCACTCGGGTTTCCTAACTAGGGGAGACAATAGTTTGATGGAATTGCTGCGTCAAAGAGGCATCTAAGAAGCCGTTCATGTAATACATGAAGAAAAAAGGGAAATTGCTTTCTGAAACTGAAATTAAGCGAAAATTCTCAATCCCAGACTCCGACGACCTTGCCATCATGCAACTCCACTCCTTTTGTGTCAGTAAAAGTCAAGGATCTGTCAAAAGAGGGTCTAAAAACGGACTTGGTCTTCCTCTTGCAACTGAGACCTGGTTATTATGGTATGTCCTCTCTCTATCCTCTCATATCTAAACAACTGCTAAATTCTCCAACTAAATCTACCTTTAAAAGCTGGGAAGTTACCCTCCAAGAGAGTGACATTCAATCTAAGATACTAGAGGGATGGGAATTTGTTAGCAAACATATTACTTGTGAAATCTGGAGAGAAACTTTCCTAAAGCGATATATGGATTTAATGCAGGGACCAGCTCTGCCTTGAAAGACAGAATTATAGCTTGCTCTAAATGCAGATTTCCTCGCTCTGATCTGTGGCATGGCCTTTGGACGTGTGCTCACTCACAAATATATTGGGGACAAGTAAATGCTTATGTACAGAAAATCTGGAACCTGGAGCTTAGACTCTGTTCAGATTTATTCATATTTCACTGTGTGAGGCAACCTGACGATGAGGCACCAAACAGCTCAACTGCACACGAACCTATTTCTATACCTGGAATAATTCATGTGGTCTTGATGCAAGTGAAAAGATGCTTATTTAAAAACTGGCTGATACCTAATATCCCTACCACCCGAGATAGGATCTTCGCAGAGAGACATGGAAACAAGGAGGCTAAATTTTTCTTCCAGAAATGGAAAACTTTAATTATTGCATCTTACTCTCAGAACAACATACAGAGCATAAAGAAACCTTTCCATGACACCTCCTGGTTTCTCAGAAGCAAAATTTATGGCCCTTTAGATGTTACATAGTGAGGTTGTTGAGTATCGGAATTATTGTCATGATGGGGACTCCTTTGATGGTCAAGCAGTTTCTCTTGATTTATTTAGTTACTTAATTTACTACTACATTGTTTTAATAAAAGGCTACAGTTATGTGCAAACAGACAGTATAGTGATGGAAGCTATTATCACTATTTATATGTTTTTATTTTTTTTTCTCTTTCTTTTCCTCCATGCAGAATGTATATTGCGGGCTAACAAAAAGCTGACAATTCACGCAGCAATAGCCTTGTCAAGAGACTTTATTTAGGAAAATCTCAACATGTCTTTTGAAAATTGACGAAGAACTGTCATTCTTACATCTATACCTTTTATCACTTTATATTTGTACAACTTTTTGAACCGTTATATGTTCTGTGTTTTTTTTCTTTTTGTCGATATACAGGCAGTCTCCAACTTACATGGTTCCAACTTACATCCATCCCCTAGTTACAAACGGAGACTTGTGGGGCATGCCGACACTTGTAGTTCCATGTTCCACAGCAGATAGTATCTGTGGAACGACAAGTGCCAGCATGCCACAGCAGCACGAGGTAAAATCTTCTTAACAGGGGCACAGCTAGCAAATTAAATGTAAAAACCCTTCCTTGCACTATCCAAAACTAAAAAAACCTTTTGTGCTGGAGTTACATTTAATAAATATACCTGTTCCTACTTACACACAAATTCAACTTAAGAACAAACCCGCAGTCCCTATCCCATTCGTAACCCGGGGACTGCCTGTATATAACTAAAATTCAATAAAAAGATCTCAGTACCAAAGTGCCACATAACAAACAACTCATGGTGGTTACAACCTGAGAGCTGTCTCAAGACTGTTGCAACCTTCTTGTTGCAAAATATACTGACATGGCATTGATGGAAGTGAAAAGAACATAATTTCACCATAAACCAGCCACGACCAGGTAATCCCCCACAAGATTTCAGACAGAGGAGTAAAAAAAAAAAAAAATCATAATACAGCACTAGCAAGCGTCACATAATTGAAGGAAGGATGAATGGACTAAGACACTCTTGATAAAAATCTGCTGCCATCTACTAGGATGATGAAGATGAAACGAGGGTGGACATTTCAGCAAGAGAATGATCTCAAACACACAGCAAAGGAAACTCTCAATTAGTTTCAGAGAAAACAAACAAAGCTGCTAGAATGGCCCAGCCAATCATCTGACCTAAATTCCATTGAAAATCTATGGAGGGAACTAAAGCTCAGACTACATAGAACCTTCAGGATGTGAAGAGTGTTTGTGTGGAAGAATTGGCTAAAATCCCACCTCAGCAATGCAGGCGACTAGTTTCTCCATAAAGGAGGCGTCTTAAGGTTGTCATCACCAACAAAGACTTTTATGCGAAGTTTTAAATACATTTCAGTAAGTGTGTTCAATACTTTTTTGTGTGTCGTTACTCAGTACTTAATTTATGGATATCTTCGGTTTGATTTATTTGCCTGTGTGGGATGGATGAGTTGTTACCAACATCTGGTGAAAATTTCCTGTCAATAGCACCTTTAGAAATAGATGTACTTAGAAAACTGGTGACGTGTTCAATGCTTATTTTATACGCTGTATATGAAATAACAAAAGAACGGACCTTATTCAAGTCTGACATATCTTATCCAGATGCCATCAATGTGTATGAAAGAAGTACCCCTTTAACATATGGAACAGGATGGGCTGCTGTCTTTGCCCTGGACTATGGTCGTGTCTGTTCCCATGGCCGGCAATCTAAGTTGCAAAGATGCGATGCGGTCTGTGCACTGGCCAGCGGCCGCACTCGGCAAACTTCACTACATTAAACGCATCTCTCCGGCGCTCTTACCTGCAATGTGCTTTGTCCTGTGTCTCTGTACTGCTGAATACTGTGGCTGACCACCAGGGGGCGTGTGCGCCCTGGCTCTTTCTAATTTAAAGTGGTAGCACACACCAACCACCGTTTTCCCCTCACCCATTTTAGGACACCTCCCCTGTATTCTCTTGCCCAGCTGTTGGTCTTGTTACTTAGTACTCCTGCGCGTGGTTTTGGATTGCTCTTCTGTTACCAACCCTCTGTTATGTTCCTGACCTTGCTTGGTCTGCTGCCTGCCATGACTATACACCTGAACTTGACCTCGCTAGTACATTGCCCTGACCATTTGCCTGTTCCTGACAACATCTCTGCCACTTACTTCAGTACTAGGTAAGATCAAACATCAGCTGTCACCTCGAGGACCTATGTCAGGGGTAGCGACCTAGGAGTTCCCCGCAGTGAAGCCAAACCTGCTTTGTCTGGCGTGCTCTAGTGAAAACTGGGAGCTCCTCAGACTCCGCTCTCCGGCGTATGTTACGTCAACTCCCGACGGCGACTCAGTGGATCCACTTTCTGTCACCGTCCAACTGTAACAGTACGACTGGGACATGGATCCCAATGTGCCTCTTCCAGACTTCCATGACATTGCTGCCAAAGTGGCTCGTCAAGATATTCACCAAGAGCAGCTCTTCAAGATTCTTCATGGAATTGCAGCACATCCTTTGGAAGCTGCACCGGCACCTGTTATATTGCTGCCTCCCGCTGTCCTGGATAGTCCTGGTCTGCACTTGCCTCTGCCACCTCGCTACAGTGGAGATCCCAACGCCATGGATTGTTAAACCAGTGCACCATCCATTTTGAGGTCCTGGCTCACCAGTTTGTCTCCGACGAGCGAAGGTAGCATTCATCATTTCTCTGCTATCCGGTGAAGCACTAGTCTGGGTAACCCCTCTTTGGGGAACAGCAGGATCCTCTGATGTCCAGCCTGCTGAACTTCTCAGCTGCCTTCTGTGTTAAAAGAGCCTAATCGGACATCTTCCGCTACCTTCTCTCTGCTCCGACTTCTTGAGGGTGACACCATTGTGGGTCAATATGTGATTCAGTTTCGAACATTAGCCTCTGAATTGGCCTGGAACGACAAGACGCTGGTAGATAGATTCTGGAAGGTTTGGTGAGTCACAATAAGGATAAGCTTGCTGGCCAAGACTTGCCTAAGAGCCTGGACGACCTCATCTCCTTGGCTACCCGCATAGGTTTACATTTCATGGAGCATCAGTGGAGGATTTGCCGATCAGTCTGAAGCCTTTCGGTTCCATCGGGCACCTAGTCTGGCCCCAGTCTTTCATTAGCTTCTATTCATATGTTACTTCAATAACGAGACAAATAGCTTGTACATTTTCAAGATCATTCTATATTAAAAATTTGTATTTTACAGCAAACACAATATGTGCAACAATGCTTCTTATTCATCTTACTCTGGGTATTCACCATGCATATTATCTTCATTTCAAAATTGAATGAACATTATTAATGCAGCGGCAATAGCAAAAAATTTTCATATATTCGAATGACTAAAAGTCCAAATAAGCAGCACAGACATTGCAGCAGTAAGTAGATATATTCATCAGAGATGGTGTCTAGCCCGCAACATTTCGAGGGATTTACCGACACTGCACCCTCTGGCCCCAATCTTTCATTGCCTGCTGCAAGCCACTTCCTCTGTACTGTGGGAAGAACCCATGCAGGTCACCTATCAGAGTAGAAAAGTGCTCGCTGACTGAACTTAGGCCTATGCCCAGTCTGTCTGGGAAAATCCAGAGCCTAGGCTTTATGGGAGAAGCGACCCTGGGTCCTCTCCACACCTGGCCATGCCGGTCACACTGGTACTTCCGTTCGACTCCAGCCTCCAGATCTCTGCCTTTGTGGATTCTGGCTCAGCTGGCAACTTTATCCACCCATCATTGGTTTCCAGGTATAATCTGCCTGTGAATCTCCTGGATAAAACCTGTTTCCTCCGTCAGTTGGGAAATCCTCTCTTGTACTATCCGATTCCGCACAAAACCACTCCTTCTGCGGGTGGGAGCACCGCACCAAGAGCAAACCTCCTTCCTGGTGTTTCCAGGCTCCACCAGTAATCTGCTGCTGGAACTCCCCAGGCTGCAAACCTATGTGCCTGCTGTCACTTGAAGAACTGAAACTGGAGCCTGCAGTGCTTTACCACTTGCTTCTTGGCCCTTCGTCTTTCCCGATTAGTTGGGGCTTTAATCCTTTAGCCTTCTGCTCCTCCTTGCCTCCCCTGCCCTACTGGGATTACGTGTTTGTTATCTCTTGCAAGAAGAAGTCACAGACACTACCTCTTCACAGACCTTATAACTGCCCTATTGATTTACTTATGGTTACTACTCCTTCTCATGGAAGGGTGTAAATGATCTGCTAACGCTACTGTATGGCGTGGGGTGAGCTGTAGCAATGACTGCCGCTAGGTCTTATTTTCAGGGGAGGCCTTATATTTCTAAACTTGAAAAAAATTACCTAGGTCTTATTTTCAGGGAAACAGAGTAATCAAAAAGCAAATGGCAAAATCTAAAATGTTTTGGGTGCAGAAATGGCATGCAGCATAGCACACTTGAAACACACCTCTACCACAGCCATAGTGTATGTCTTCAACCTAATTTTTTTATCTACAGTATATAGCCCTGTCATTTGTTAAGTGCTTACAGGGTTTGTCTCATCTCAAAGTTTCATAGGATGCATGAATGACATAATGCTGCTTTGCTCTGTCACTTCCTGGTCAAACTGTCTGTAATTAGCATATGACTCCGTGTATTCAAACTTCTCTGTTTATTATGTTTATTAGTCTAGATTAGTTAAAAATTTCCTTCCTTTAG